>JAQIVZ010001196.1:0-38383 GCA_034700945.1 Arrhopalites spinosus
TAGTCACAATCTCTGACCGAAAACTTCATTTTTTACTCACAAATCCATACACTCATTTTACTTAACTGGTCCTTAAAAAATTGATTTCCTCAGACTGGATACAATTTTCAATGATTTATAAAAAAAGAAGAAACTACAAATAAATTTGGCCATAAATGTCACATATGTTGCTCCCTAATACTGTAGTTTGAAAAAGAAAGAAAAAGACAAAAAAAAAACTTGTGGAGCGGAAAAAGGGGACAATGATAGACAATTAATGTCATGAGTTTTTGTGAAAGTTTTTTTGAGAAGATTGAGAGGAAGAGAGAGAGAGATAATGTCATAGTGTATACGGATGTGTTTTAGTTGAAGAGCAATGGGGTCGACAGTCACCACCAAGCAAAATAGAATTAAAAGTTGGCAAAGAGTGTAGAAGAGGTGACAGGATGATGATGGATGAGGAGTGGTAAGTGACTTGATATGATCAATAGTCGTTCCAACTTACTCACAACCATATTTTACTCCATGATTTATGAGCCCCCCAAAAAAAACCAAGTAAAAGTGGTAAAGTACGCGTCGAGGAAGCTCCTAAAGTCATCTGCCACCAACTAAACAATCATCCTTATACACATATTACACATATACATACATAATATAGACAAGATTCTGTCATATACAAAAAATAGAACCGTAGAAAAAAATGGGGAGCACATGGTTTTGAATCAGTTTTGAATAGAATCGAGGATGGAAAAGAGAAGGGGGGGATGCAGATGCTCACACCTTTCCTACCTGTACCCGCCCACCAGCACCAGCACCATCACGATGAACCGCATGAGACCGCAAAGATACATAGAAAGGCTCCATTAAATGATGATACCATCAAATCCCAAGTTGTCGGCTAAATTGATTTTCAAAGTGTTCAACCAGTCGCTTTTCCTTTATTGATTGATGCTTTGCTTTTTAGTCTCTCTCTCTCTCTCTCTCTCACATCCGTCTTCTATATTTTTATATAAATCCCATGCATACATCTCTCTTCCTTAACGTTCTTAACAAGGTACACTTTTTTTATTCCATGTGTATAGACATAGAGGATGAGTAGTCCGGGCACGTGCCCTACGTCCAATCATCATCAAAATCATCATCACCATCAACCATCATGATGAAAAAGGCAGATGCGCTACAACAATATTCGGGATCCTCCTTGTCTCTACTGTACTCTTACGTGTGACCCTCCACACTAAAAAAACATTTTGAAATGTAACCACAATAACAAAGAAATGTACACAATAAAAAAGTACACTACCGTCCTTTACTCTCGATTAAAAATGATGAATATGCATTAATTACATATTAAACACAATCAAAACTCATCATACCCTCATTAGCCAAAGGGAAGTTAACCGGGGGCTAAAAGTGTGAGGTTGGAATTTATTGTCATGTCATTATTATTTTTTTTGTTGTATAATATCCCATATATGTACATAATGTACATGTACAGACAAAAAACAAGATTATACTTTTACATGTATAATGCCACGTTTTAAAAAAGCCCCCCTCATTTTTTTGTATTAAAAAATAGAGACAAAATTATAGTTTAGTATATTAAAGGTGATTTTCTCCAGTTTTTTTATGGAATGAAAACGAGAAAGATAAAATAGATGAATATGGACGCTGGTTATTTTCTTTGAGAGAGAGACAGAGGAGGAGGGGAGACCATTATTATTATTATGGGTGGCTGGTAGTTTGTACTTTGTCGAGATGACATTTATGGAGTTGGAGGGAAATGGACACATCTTTTTGGTTTTGTTGGTTGTAGGGAAAGTTACAAGAGAGAGAGAGAGGAGGTAAGTCGATGAAGAAAGTTAAACGGGGGGAGAAGATGGTCATTTGTATGAGGAGTTGATCGTTGGTTCGATTTTCCAAAAGGCCCAAGCCTCAAAAGCCTCTTTAGGTCCATCGCATTTTCCAATAAAACTTGATCTTGTGCAACTGTAAACGCCTTGCGTGAATTTCCCACAAAATCCACCATATCATTGCAATAACCTCTTGGCTTCTCTCTCTCTCTCTCTTGTACAAGAAAAAAAGAAGAGAATTACCCCGGATTTTCTTCCTCATCTTTCTTCTACTTTTATCATGACATCCATATTATCCTCCTCCCTCTCTCTCTCTCTCCGTTGCTTGACCGCAGAGCCCAACCCCCAACAACATTTACCTTATCTTTATAGTCAAAAATATGTATATGAAAATCCTTTTTTCACAATTTTTATTCATTCCTCCCAAACATTACCTCTCTCTCTCTCTCTTTGTTTGTTATTTGTATAGAAAAACATTTTCTATAATCGTGTGTAGTTTGTTATACAAAGAATTTGAAATTTTTTTTTTGTATGGATACAAGTCGTGACAATGGAGAGAGAAGGGGGGAGGAGGAGGAGGGGAGGGGTATTGCATGGGAAGAATGAGCTTCATGTTGTCTCGAAAGACGGAAATGTTGAGTAGAAAAGTGTATTTATCTGTCGAGTAAATTTGTTGTGTGTCTGTGTGTGTTCCCTTCTATTTTTCTACTATAGAAAAAAAAAGATTCCTCCTTGCCAACACTAGAGACAAGTTTTCATGGTTGCTTTCTCTCTCTCTCTTTTTCGGATAAAAAAATGGTTGATTTTTTGCTTTCTGTTCGGGACCCCGTCTCTCTTTGCTTTCAGGAGAAGAAGATGAAGGAGAGAGAGAGTGAAAGTGTTTAGTCTGCTCCATTGGAAGTTTTGGAAGTTTTTGTCTCGAGAATGTGACTGTGTGTGCTATGGATTACATGGGTAGTGATAGTATAGGAGAATAGCGGTTAAAGGGAAGAAGGAAGGAGGAAGAAGGCATGGAATTGGTAGAGTAGAAGAGAGAGAGAGAGAGAGAATAAAAGGGAAAGTCTTCTTGAGTTGGTCGACTGGGATCCCAATGGAGGTTTCCCAAAAGCACTTTCATGTTGTAGCATTCGTCTTGATTTAGGTGGCTGACAGCTCCCTCCGAATTTCCCTATTTCTTGCCCGGCTCTCTCTTTTCTCTCTGGTATATCAGAGAGAGACTCTATTTCTAGTTTTGTAGAAGTCTAGGAGCGATATATTTACCCTTTTTTTATCTTAGCACTAGATTACAACCAACGCTAGCAAAGAAAACACTAACACCTACATCTTCTCTCTCTCCAACTTTCTACATCTTTTCCCTTCCTTTTTTTCTCTTCTTTCTTGGAAGAAGAAAAAAAAAGAACTTGCTTTTGTATTATGCACAAACCAGATGAGAGTCTATAGGTCTCTCTCTCTCTCAACACTTTCTCCACTTGGAAAATACATTTTCTCTAACCAATTTCATTTTCTTTTTTTCAACAACGTCTTCTCTCTGAAATTTACATGTGAGTATTATTCTATAATACAATTTTGGGAATATTTTAATTCTACTTTTTATTATTTTAAATATTCTGTAAAAAAATACATAAGTTGAGTTGGGATTGGAATATTGAGAAGGAAGAGACAAATAATAATTTTTATTATTAGAAATTAAAGTTTTTTTGGTGAAAAATAGTTATCATGTACAAGACTTAAATGGATTTCAATGTATTTTTATAAAAATGGGAAAATATAGAACATGGAGAGAAGAAAATAGAATGCATAATGTATAATAAAAGGGAGAGAGATGAAAAGTAGGTTGCCTTTTTTGGATGTGACTTTTAGAATAGTAAATATTCTAAGGGTGTTTTTGTCTATGACAATTGCAATGTGAATGAGAATACATACAAAGAGAGAGAGAGAGAGAGAGAGGAAAATAACATTTGGTCAGCTTAATCCAGAATGGATTTTTGAGTTGTCAACTCCCAGATTGCATTTTGCTGTTACATGGAGTGGCGGCGAACGGAAAAGTCTCTCTTGAGAATTCCTCTATTCTCCGATGTGTCAACCACCACGCCAAACTTTGTCTCCATTTGTTTCATCATTGTCCCATTTCTGACTTACCCTCTCTCTCTCTCTCATCATACTCCCCATGAAAAAAAAACATTGACGAATAAATACCATTAACGAACACGAACCCATTATTTCCATATACTTATGTGCAACCACATCCACATTTTCTAGCCCAATTAAATAATTTTTGGCATATCAAAAAAATAAAGTGTGTGTGTGATGTGTGATATTGATGACAAATAAAAAAATAACAAACTTAAATTAACTTTGGTTAACTAGTAATTCTATTAGAAAGAGAGAGAGAGAGAGTCAAAATAATTGTGAAATTGGTATGGGCAATTATACTAAGGGATTAAATGGTAGTGCTAATAAATTTGTTTGGAATTTGCCATTCTTTTGCATTAAATGTTCCCGATTTTTTCATCCTCTCTCAGTCTCTCTACTCTTATGTTTCTAGAAAGAGAGAGAGAGAAAGAGAGAGACAACAAATAGAGCAAGGGACGGGGGTACACGTGGACTTGACTGGAGAGAGAGAGAGAAAAAGACAAATAAAAAAAATATATTTTGGAAAATGTTGGGTAAAGTGCGAAGGTTAGTTTGGAAAAGGGAGGGGGGAAGGCTTTCTCCCCGCATGATTTAGCTATGAGAGCCAGAGAAAAAGGCTATCAATTTTCATTAAATTTAAGACCAGTGGACTTAATGAAGTAGCTATAGGATAAAGAAAAAGATGTGAGATGCTTCCATTTCTTCAAGTAGCAGTCCTCCCCATCTTTACATTTTCTAAACATCTCCCTCTTCTTCTTTCTTCTTCTAGAAACTCCACACGGCCTTCCAACTTGTTCCCAAGGAAAGACTCTCCTCCTATTTTAGTGCCCCGTCTTCCTCAGAAAAAAGGGCTCTCAACAAAGTCAGTGTACTACCATACCAATACATTACTATTACAATGATATAAAATAGTTTGCATATTTGCACATCTAAAATGTGACTGGAATTCAAAGATGGAGAGAGAGAGACTTTTCTCAGAATTTGTCTCAAAATGTCACCCAAAATATTCTTTTGACGTCGCTTCTACTCCCTTCTACTTGACTTAATATTGAAATAGTCAAGTGGTTTTCCTATTTGTTTATATTCACAAGAAATATATACAAAAAATTGTTGTGGGTGGAGGGCCCTTTCATCTTTAGAAAAAGCTCTCTCTGTTTTAGTACACTCCAAGTAGGAGGGAGAGAGGTACATAGCATTTAATATAAGGGATATTTTGGTTTAAGACAAAAGATAATTTAGACTAATAATTTTCCACAGTCTCTTTTCCCTCAAGTGTGGTATTTACGGATGGTGAAGGTTGCCAGGTGAGGATTAGAGATTGTTGTTTTGTTTTGTATAGAGAATGTACTACAGATAGAACAGATCCATCTGTACCCCTAGTTTTCATTACAAATTTTCATATAAAATAGACACAAGATTCTCATCAAAAGGGTCTCCCTTTCATTAGAGACTGAGGACAGGTACAGTACAGACACAAGGGGGGATATGAAGACTTATTTGGAAATTAGAGGGACACGCGTTCACCAAAGGGATGAGAGAATGAAAGGGAAAGGTCGTGTGTGTCTCACCAAAGAGCCGATGGCTCTTAGTCTTGTATTTTATTACGAGTCAATCCTTATTAACCCGCTTTCACAAGGGAACATGAAGAAACTTTCTTTTTTTTCCTGGTAGAGAGAATATTGAAATGATTGGAGGATGGTATGGGTTCTGAAGAGGGGGAGGGAACTCTAAGAAGAATTTATATGAATTCATTTTCTTCTCGAGTATGTGTCCTCCTCTTCAAACTCACCTGTTTCTCTCCTCTCTCATCTCATCTCCCCTCATCCTCTCAACAAGGTTATTAAAGGAGACGAGAGCCGACAAGGGAGTGAACGAGGTAACCAGGTTTTTCCCTCCATATTAGAAAATTCCAGGGAGTCAACGACGTAAGAAATTTCCTTTACCTTATTTTCCTCCATCAATTAAAATCACTAAATTGAATCCTAATTAAAGTTACATGTACAAGTCTTTTCACCTGGAAAATTCAAGAGTCTATCTTTTTCCCCAATCTACAATGTATCAAAGTCTTTTTTTCTAATTTCACTTTATTCATCAGTTCATCGTCAGAGAGAGAGAGAGAGAGAGAGAAGGGGGAGAAAATTTCCTACAATTTTGAGTCACGTTTTCTAAAATGAATAATTGTTTTAAAATTAAAATTTCAAATTTATTGTCTCCCTCCATTCTCTCCAGTACGTACAATATAAAGAGAGTCTCTTTACGAGACATTTATCAAGTATTTTAGAAATAATGAAAAGAACACAAAATTAAATATCATTGTCTACAAATAATAATTGAATTGACAATCAACTAAATTCTATTTAGTTGACTACTATATTTATTTGTACATAGTGGGAAGGAAATAAAATAATTATCTTTTTTTTTATTTATCTCATATCTACAGCTAATGTTAGGGCTAATGATCATGTCAGATAAAATCCAATAAATGGACAATTGATCAATATCCTTTCTCTGTAATTTAATAGAGACATTAAATTAAATTTATGTCGTCAATCGGGTTCTCTTCTCTCTCTGTCCACAAAATTTGACGCAACTCAATTCTCAATTGTTTTCACATTGGGGCATTTAAAAAGGGGCAAAGAGGCCGTGTGTCTGAGGAAGAGGAGGGGGAAAATTATGTACATTACATGTAGTGTAGTGCACTTGAAAAAAAGCAAGTGTCTTTTATAAAAAGGATAGGGAGGAGGAGGAGATGGGACACAAAAGAAGAGAACGCGTGTCTCACGCTGTGGTGGTCGTCATTTAGACATTTATTTAGAAGGGGGCATACACGTAGAATGGTAAAATGGGTGACTCAAAGTTTGAGCAAACATGAAATTGACTTTTCAATTAGATATTTAGATTTATTATCTTTTCTTACTTTTCTAATTTAAACACATTTGAGGGTGTGTGATTTTTACACAGGGAGGGAGACAAGGTGATAAATATATTTGTAACTTTAATCCTTAATTCTGAACATGGACCCAAAGACAGAGAGAGAGAGAGTCAATGGGAAAGTTAATATTTGGAGAAAATGAGATGTTAGGATCTATGCTAATAATACAAAAGGATGAAGGAGGGGTTGAAAACATATGTTGGAACCAAGGGCTTCTCTCTCTCTCTAAAGGGACTGAAAAGATCAATGTCAGATTAACAAGGATAACAAGCAAAACAAATGGATTCACAATCACAAGAAGGGTCCCCCCTCCCTCCCGGCCCTCCTAGCCCACCAAGTATCTGTATTATTCTAGTATTCTAGCCTTTTATTTTTAATACATAATAATTGACAATTTTTCATTATTTTTATCCCCCCTCCCCCATAAAATATTCTCCATGTTATTTATTTGAGAAAAAAAAATGTTTTGGAAAAAAGTAAATTAATAGAGTTTTGAATATCAATATATATGGAATTTATTATTATTTTTCTTATGGGGTTGGCTAGGTGTAGTGAAGGGATGCAGAATTTATTGGGAACTAGTCTCATGTATCTCAGAGTAAAAAGAAAGGAAGGGGGAAGGGGGAGAAAGAGAGAGAAAGGTTTTAGTTTGGGGGATAGGGAAGATGGAACATGGAGAAAATGAGAAATGGTAAGATTTAGGTAAAAGTTTCGGTAGAGTCGAAACTCAAAAGAAATGTTGTGTGTGTTTGGGATAGGAAGGAAGGGATTTGAGCGTTTGGGTATGATTGCCAAGAGAGAGAGACTATTATTTTGGTATGCGTGTGATGCACATCACATTTGATTAAAAGCAGAGACCCCGTCGACTTTTACAGACGCTGTATAACCTACTGTTGCGTTTTCCTAATTTTATTCGGCAACACTTTCCATTCTCTCTCTCTCTCTCTCTTTTATGCACTTTGCCTCTTCCATGCCCAGATTCGGAATTGTGGGTCTTGTGCTTTTCCAGACCTTTTTTTTCTCTTTCTCTTGGCTGTTGGGTTAGTTGTTAGTGGGAGTAGGATGACTGGGACTATGACGGAGGGAGGAGACGCCCATCCGCTCAACTTGGTTGTAAATTGCTCTAAATTCAACTTCATTTACTCTCAGCTTAACTATCCATCCAAACGTTCATCTGATTGAAGCCAAAACCAACTGATGACTTGTTATTCCTCCCGTGCTCAATTCCATTCCCATTCTTTCTCTAACCTCCCGTCCTTTTTTCTCTCTCTCTCTCTTCCATTCCTGACGTTCACCCTTCATCAATCCAATCCACTCTCTCACTCTCTCTCTCTCTCTCTCTCCGGAGCTTCCATTCCGAATCTAATAATTCCTGGCTGTTCAACTTCAGCCCTAAAATATTATTTGGAATCTCAATGCTAAAATTTATACATGTAAATTATACAGGGATTATTACAATAAAAAAATAGTCATTTTTATAAATAAAATTAAAATTCATTTTAGTCAATTCAAAGGTCTTGTTTGATAAATTGAAATTAATTTAAAACGCAAATCACAGTAGAGATAACACAGTTGAATTTTTCTTCTCCTTCTCTTCACTCTTGCTCTTGAAACAATTTTTTTTGAGGGGTATTCTTTTGTAGGGGTATCTCTCTTCAAAAAAAAGATTGTGTACAGAAATGTTGTGTTCTGTGTGTGTAGTACACAAAGGAGTTTTGATGGGTGTTAAAAGATGCATGAAGGATGGACTTGTGAGTAAACTGCGAAAGTCATTATGATGAGATTCCATCGTTGAAAAATAGTTGAGCTCTCTCTCTCTCCGTCCCTCTCTGCAAGGGAATAATGTTTGGGAAGAGGAGCATAAAAATGTTATAATATCCTCATCATATCACTGCACACATAATCTACACAGAAGCTTATTCCCAAAAAAAAATAAATATCCACACGCCTTTCATCTGACTTTATTTTTTTGAGAAGATGCGATGCCATGTTATCATGTATGTCAATAGAGATGAAGAACACGTTTACTCATTCCATGTGACTGTAAGACTTTTAGTCTTGTTCTTGTACTGTCATATCGTATCACAGAGATGAGATAAAAGGGCTAGCCTCCCTCCTGTACTAATGGTCTTGACTTGACACCTCAGTGTGGAAAGGTGCTCCTATGTACTCCCGCAAACAACCATAACCCATTCATCCTTTTTTTTCATTACAAAGATTCTTCATCTCTCTCTGCCTCTCTGTATGTGTGTACAGGTACTCGCTCCCTTGTTTTTCTAGTATAATATTTATTTGTCAGAGAACCAAAAACTATTTCTGCCATTGTCATGTAAATTAAAGAGAGAGAGAGAGAGAGAGAGAGAGATTGAAAAAAAATGAATTGGCATTTTTTACAGGTAAATTTCGATTTCGACTCTTGAGATTTTTGTGGACAATAAATAAAAATAAAAATATAATTAATTAAATTATTTGTCATTTAAAAAATAAATTGATTGAAATTGGTAAATTAAAATTAAAAAAATGGAGAGACTTACAAAGATACCGTAACCGAATTTAAATTGGGGAAGGGTCAGTTTTTATTTTGGTTGATGTGGTGGAATGGTTTGTATTATTATTTTTTAAAGTGGAATGTTGTTGTTTGCGTTTATTATGAGTGAGTTTAGTGTTGAAAGAAAGAGAGAGAGAGAGAGGAAGGGGGAGAGGGGGGTTATTTTACCCAGAGGAGGAGGTGTAGTTCATGTGGTTGTACTCACATTTATGCGTAGTAAATCTAAACTAATCTCGTTCATTAGATCCAATTGCGATAGGCATTAGCCGAAATTGAGCGTAATGAATTGGACTTTGAAGCCATAAAGGTTTCTTGATTGCCCAGATGAATAGATATCTAACTGGGGATTTGAGTCGACGACTCGTCTTCCGAGCCCATGGTAAAATCTGACACCAAATCTCCCGTCCCGTTCCATCCCGGCCACGTCCGTCCATCCGCCTTTACTCCTTTACTCCTTTTTTTCTCTTCTGTCCCTCCCTTTTTTTTCGAGCCCAACATTCTACCTTGATCCGCTATAATATAAAAAAACACATTTATGTTTCCATGTCCGCATTTATTTTTTTTCTCCTCTTCTTGTAGCACAGCACTAGCACCTAGGAAGGCTGGAGGAAGTGGATGGGAAGAAAAAGGAGAAAACCCGGGTTACAGTTTGTGTGGGTATATAAAAGAGAGGAGGGTAGAGAGGCTTGTTCATGCATGGAAAAAGGGAGTTGAAGTTGGGAGAGAGAGAGCGATATTGCGCGAGATTGATTCGCTAGCTAATGTCCCAACTCACGCCGCCCACCCTGGCTACTCCAGCCATAGGGCGATCTTCTAGCACGCCTCCAACCCCTTGAGCCTCAACCAAAAAACTTTTTTTTTCCTCCAAATGACATCAAATGCTCTCCATCTCTCACCATCCTCAAACTCAAAAAATCTTATATAGACTCTCTCCCCCATTTAATTCCTCTTAGTTTTGTCCCACTCCCCACTCTCTCTCTCTGCCACACACTAAAACATCAAATCCCTTTTCATCAAATGTGAAACACTCAATTTATACAAATCACTAAATCAAATCTCCACATTTTTCTAAATATTTTTCTTCTTCTTCTTCAAAGAGTGAGATTCTCATTTAAATTGTTTTTGAGAGTGAAAGTTAATTTACGTGAAAAAACAAGAAAAAATTATATTGGCACACACGGAGAGAAAAAAGTGAAGGATTTGAGTGTTTGGTTTAATTTTGTCTTATTGTTTCGTCATTTGGTGACGGATTAGAGTGGGCTGTCAAACTGGAATTACTCGCAATGCTGAACAATATTGGAGCTGTTGGTGGAGGTAATTATTTAATTTTGTAATTTCTTTTTTTAATTGACTTTTTTCCGGGTGTTGTCTAGTATGACTTTTATTCTCTTGTCACGGGGATTTTTTCGGGGTTTGATGTGGTGAGGGACAGGGAAGGAATGGGAATGAAAAAAAAAACGGAAGGAAGGAAATCAGAAAAACAAGAAAAAAAATGCAGGCGGCAATATCTTGTAAATCCTATTAGGTAGGGCGGGCTAGGATAGGTAGCTGTTAAATTAAGTTTGGCTGGAAGGATTCAATTCATTTAGTCCATCCACCAGTCCCAGAGCTTCCTTTCAAATTTTCCGTAATTTGACAATGTAGCTAAGCAACCATATCTTGAATTCTATTTAAAATTCTTTTTTATTGTATTTTTTTAGCTCTTTTTCTCGACAATTAAGTCAAGTTTCTTTTATTAGTTTCATCTCAAGTCATTTTTTTATTTGAAAAGTTTTTTTTTATGAAAAAATTCATGAAATGTTGATGAGTTTCTTCATCTTCATGTAAAAAATTGTTGATGTTGAGGGAGGACAGAAAAAATAATTTTTGTAATGGGATTATGATGATGATTATTACACAATTTCCAAAAATAAACCAATCAACTTAATTTACATAATTATGGCATACGGAGGGAGGTCGAGAGATGAAGATGGAGGTGTGAAATTCATCGTTTCTTCCTTGTAAAAAATAAAAATGAATTTTTTAAAAGATTATTTAACAATTCCAAAAGAAAGAAAAAAACATTTTAGAACAAATCATTTTTTTAAAAGAATAAGGAAGGAAGAATTTATTGAAATCAATTTACAAATTTTGAGAGAGAGAGAGGGAAAAAAAATTTGACATTGAGTTATGGGGATTCATGGAAATGATGACTGGAATACTTAAAAGACGTGAGACTGATATGTAAAAAAATAGGGAGACGTGATCTCTACCTTTTTTCCATTTTAGAAATGGTTTGTAAAATGGGAGAATGTGAATAATTCAAAAAATAAAATAAACTGGGGGGTGTTAAGGGCTCCAGTCAAACTTTTTGGGTGTTTTTTTAGGATTCAATGGATTCACATATGACAAGAGAGGGAGAGGGGGAGATTGATAAATTTATGGGGGATGAATTTTGTGTGTGGAAATTTTTTTTTAAAAGAAAAGAAAGTTGAGAATAAGACTATTTAGTATTTTTCAAAGGTCATGGCAACTCTAGTCTATGCAATGTCAACGACAGTCGCTCATCAGTCCTGTCGGTGCCTACGTCCATTTCCGCCTCTACAGCTCTCCAGGTGAAAATAAAAAATGGTCAAAAAAAAAGAAAAAAGAGAAATGATGGTCAAGAAAAAATGAATTTAAAATTTAGTTTTGTTGTGGGACACAGTTGGGGAATACAGGTGGTCTGGGTAGTGGGACAGGGACGTCAACTCCAGCTTCCTCAGATAGTGACAAACCCGTGAAGCAAAAAAGACATCGAACAAGATTTACCCCAGCTCAACTCAATGAACTGGAACGGTGCTTTGCCAAAACTCACTACCCCGATATTTTTATGCGTGAGGAAATTGCCATGCGAATTGGCTTAACTGAGAGTCGTGTACAGGTCAGCCCCCATTTAAAAAAATTCTCTATTTAATTTAAATAATTCATTTAATTATTTCACCACTCTATTCAACTTCATAAGATTAATTTCACAAATTATTTTTCAAACCACAAATTCTCCTTGTTCCTTTAAATCTTTTGAAAAGAATTAAAATTTTAAATGTGAAACTAAGACGAAATAACAAATAAGACTAGAGATAATATAGACAGTTAAAAAAATGTGTACATTTTTTTATGTGGGCTAAAAAACAGAGAGAGATGTTCTTGGTCATAGTTAATTGTAGATATAATATGATAATGTGAGTGAACAAATATTGGAATCTTCAAAAGAGAGAGAGAGAGAGAGAGGGCTAAAAAAAGTTGGGAATAATAAAGTACAATAGAAATTAGGATAAGATGCAACATGTTTGGGTGTAAGAGGGAAAAAAAAGAATAAAAAATTAGACGAAAAGGGAAGAGAGAGAGAGAGGTCTAATAGATGTAAATTAAACGGTGCGTAACTCGGTGGCAGAGAGAAGCAGTGACCTTTCCAGACTTGCACTAGGACCATCACACGTCTAGTTAGAGCCTTCCTCTTTCTCTCTCTCTCTCTGTCCATCCATTTTCTTGTCTTGTATTTGCTACCGCTGGCCATCACAACTCCTTATTTGCTTGCACAGCTTATTAGCCCCTTCTTTTAGACACTGTGACGCATTAACAATCAACTCATTTGCATCTTCATCTCAAGAGAGAGAGAGGATTTGAAAAAAATGGGGAGATGGGAATAACTTGCCGCATCTTGCCCAACCTTAGATAGACCTAAGAGAGAGATACCTTGAAGTTGTAGCATGTACGACACAAGAAAATGTAATAGGAATCCTACACATTTTTAAGTGTGAACAATGACTGGAACCCCACAATGTGTACACACACAACAAGTCTATTTTATATGTAGACAAATACAAAAACTCTACCACCATCAGAGAGAGAAACTCGCCAATTCGCACAATCCACAAAAGACTTGCCTATCTTTTTTTTATACCCCACAAAGATACTTCACATCCCCTCCCCTCTCCCATTCCCTCTCCCCATTCTCCTCTCTCTCTCAAATTGTATAGTCTTTATTTGAGTCTTTTTTTCTCTCTCTCTTTTGTTTGTGCCAAGTCTCACCTTAAAAATGGTTCCACTACATCTAACACTTATCTGTAAGTTGAGTCAATAGCCAACAATAACTTTTAATATCATTTCTTTTTCTTTTTTTTTTCTTCTTTTCTTTTTGACTTTAATCACAATTTAAAAATTTGTCATGATATTCGACTACCAACTAAAATTTTTTTTAAAAAATATCTGTCAAAACAGCTTTTATTTTATTTTGTCTGTACTTGATAAAATTTTGGAGCGTCTATAGAGTTACTTGAGGTAGTTATTTTATTGTCAAAAAAAATTGTGTCCACAAATGACCCGAAAATTTGGAAAAAAAAAACTAAACAATAAATTGTCTGGCTATATTTCTTCCGCTCTTGTTGATAACGGGGAGAACGTGTCATGTAATATTTTTTTGTTACTTTGAAGAATGATACACCTCAAGTTTTTACGCCTGGGTGTCAAACAGAGAGAGAGAAGATTTAGAAAAAAATGGAGGGGAGGAACATTAAAAAAAAGTTTTAAATAATGTTGATGCTTTTGTCTATTTGTGTATGTGGTTGTGTGTCTACTTACAGTATTTATTTATTTATGTTGAATAACAATATGGAAGCCCTTTTTGTCATTTCTTCTCCTTCTCCTTCAACAGTACAGATTCAACAGTTCCATTGTGAGTAGTAGCTCAAGTCTTTACCATCATAAAATTTTATACACGAAAGACAGACAAGTAGTCATGAAGACAGGAAGTGTAAACATAAAATTCTTGTAGTTTTTTTTTTCAAGCCAATCCTTTTCATTCAATTTTGACGTTCCTATGATACATTCACATATATCCGTACGTACAGCTACTCTTCTTTCTCTTTCATAGAATTCTTTTTTTTAAAAATATTTTCAACTAAAATCTTATACGAGATCACTATCTAAAACCAGGACTAATCGTAAGAGTACTCGTACCCACCCCTAGAATTTATATGACTCGACTATGCTCAAGAGTACCAAAATATTTTTTTGCAATATCTGTAACCGTTTCTCTATTACAGATGACAGATAAAAAAAAATTTTCTTGAATAATTTAAATCAAAAGTCAAAAGAGGGTCCTTTTTGGCACTTGTCAGGTAGGTGGGCTCGGGCATGGAAAAAGATGATTTGATTACAGAGATTAAAATGAAGGGATGGAAAATTAGGTGTAGGATATTGATACAAAAGATTAATTATGTAGACAAAAAAAATGGGGGAATAAATATTAACGACATAGAGACAACTTGAAGGCTAAAAGAGAGAGAGAGAGAGAGAGAGAGAGGGACTGAAAATGGGTAATAAGGAAGGGAGAGTGCAAAATGTTATGATATAGAGAAAGGTACAGAAAGAGAGAGAGAGAGGTGAAATGTAAATGCAAGTGACTACAAAAGAGAGAGAGAGAGAGACTCCCTCGTGAATATCCCTCTAAAGTTCATACTGATGATATAATAATTTATTCAAAGACTAAAGAATGGGGAAAGAGTGGGGAAGAGAGCGTGAAAAAGTCTTTAATTATTGAAAATCTCGTGGTGGATGTGATCCCAGAACACTAATCTAGCCAAAAAAAACACAGAGAGAGAGAGAGATGCGGAAGGAAGCCCTTGTTGACTTTTTCCTCCAAAGGATAATCAACATGGGCGACAAATCAACGCCCAACTATATACCGCCAAGCTCTACTTTCTTCCTCTTCCCACTTCCCACTTTTCGATTTTTTTTGGCTTGCTTTTTCATTCACAGGAAGAAAAGTGGGAGAGATGCAGTTTTTCTAACTGATGTCGTACAGAGTTGTTATGAGTAGAGTAATGTATAAACATGGAGAAGAAGTGGGGGGGGGGGGTATAATGGAATATTATAAGGGGAAACAATATATTTAGGGGCTTAGATGAAAAGGCAATTTGTGGAGCCGATGATGTGTTTATACTCCTATTACCCCTATATCAACTCCCTCCACTTGGTCCATGAATACCAAACAGCCCCTCTTTTCTACTATTTTTTTCACCAACCCCATGGACCATACACTCCGAGGAAAAACCACCAACATCATCAAAGGTCATAAAATTACCCTCATTTTCCCTCTCCCTTACTACCTCCTGGATCATCATAACTTTCTACACAAATTTATGCCCAATTTTTTAACTCTACTCACCTCTCTCTCTCTCCTTTTAAACCATTTTCTAGTGTTTTTTTTTCTTGTGTAAGTACATACAATGGATACACATGCATGGAGTTGACTAACTCTTTTTTTCATAAAGAAATTCTGCATTTCTTATGTGAAGCTTGTGGGCTGAGGGCTGGGGATGGAATAAGAAATTGTGAATTAAGGGCCATTTTAGGGTCTAGTCACATGAAGGATTTTTTTTTATTTGAAATTTATTAGACTGTTGATAACAATCTTTTGTACAATCAAAAAAATAATTTTTGATTTAATTCTACTTTTAAAAATTGATTTTGTGGATAATTTGTCAAATAAATTTTGTTGTTTTTTTTGTCAAATTTTTAGGTTTGGTTTCAAAACAGGAGGTGAGAAATTTTGACTGTTATTTTAATGTTTGATTAGTTAAAAGAGACAATTAAAATTGGAGACTAATATGAGAGGGGGATTGTTGTTGTAGGGCAAAATGGAAGAAGAGGAAGAAGACAACGAATGTATTCAGAACACCAGGAGCTCTCCTCCCGTCTCATGGATTACCTCCATTTGGCTCTGTTTCCGATGGCCTCTGTTCTCCAGGGATGTTTGGGGCTTCGGATGCTCGTTGGAGCGTTGCCAGTATGAATGCAGCCGGTTAGATTCATATTTTATAACATTTATCCCACTCTCTCTCTCTCTCTCTGTACAGAGACAAGGGAGAGGGAGATGAAAATTTTTCCCCTCTTAAATTTTCTCTCGATGCAATTAAATTAACAAAAAAAATTTGTTCTGTTTCATTCCTCAAGTTGGATTAGCTGGACAATTAAGCCAAGCAGGTGTGTCAATGAGTGGGTTTAGTCAATTGCAGCACCAATCCGGAGTAAGATATTTAAATATTATATTCGTGTACTTAACTTACTATATTGTCAGTAAAAATTAAATAATTTACTTAAAATTGTCATAATAATTAAAAAAAATAATTAAAGGTCCAATTATCGTCCGGGCTGAATACTGGACTCCCAATCTCTCATTCCGTTCCAACTTCCGGACCTGCCATGTACCAATCTCATCATTATGGTCTCAACTCGCTAGGTAGTAATTACAGTTGTACGTCATTAATTTTTTTAACCCATTTCCTACTCTTTTTTTGTCTTGTCATCTCTTCATGTCATTCTCTATTACTCTTAAATCTAATTGTCTTACGATAATTAACGTTCTACAATTTAACTAAATCATTTTCAAATTAATGTTGTTAACTTGCCAAATTCCACACACCTCAATTTTCAGGAGGGATTAGTGATCTTAATTAATTATGATAATTAATTAAATGAAGAAAAAATAGATTAAGATTTCTAGTCTTGATGATTTTTTTTTGATTTTTTGACAGATCCCGTTTTGTATGGTCATGACCATTTGAACTCTCGAGACTCCCATCATTGCTAAGGACACGAAAGAGGGATGAGGAGAAGAATGAAAAAAAATGTAATAAAAAAATTTTAAGAATTCACAAGAGAAAGAAAATTTAAATTGCTTTAAATAAAAACAAAATCGTCAATAGAAGTACAATAATAAAAAAAAAGAAAATTAAGTATAAATACTTTGTGTACTATAATTATAATAAATTAAATTAGCAATTAGATTGCGGTATACATTTTTAGAGATGATAGACCTACAATATTAATATTTAAATAATACTCTTGTTTTTTTGGACAAAATATTTGATCTGATGCAGATTCAAAGAGATTTACCCATACACTTTTTAATTAGCTTACATTAACTTTTTTTGTTAGTTTAAATTCTCAGTTTGTTAATCCTCAATCATTTATAATTAAAAAACTGTACTCTTCTCTGTAATAATAACTGCTAATCAAATTCAAAAAAAAGAAAATATTATTTAAGTCAAATGAGAAAATTTTTCACACAAAATTAAATTGGAAATTAAGTGCGAACATGGAATGTCAACAAACAAGGAGAGATGACTGCCAAGTTGTCTCTCTTGTTAAAACTTGATAGAAAACAAATGTTGTTTGTATCATATGACACAGAGTCAACTCGTGTTCTTGTTTAATTAAATTATCAACTAATTAATTTAATATCCTCCCCTATAACCTTCAACCCAATCCCTTGAAAAACCACCTAAACCCCAAAACAACATCAACAAAAACATCAACAAGAACAAAGAGATATAATTAGTTCCCTTTTCATGTAATACCCGCATCCCCCCCCTCTCTCCCTCTCTTTCTGCCTTTCACATTTAGATGAGTTGACAAGTAGAACTTGACTTACTTTGTAGACAATTAAATTACTTGTTAATTTTTATTATACCTTCATTTTAAAAAGTCTCCCTCAATGTAGAAATCAAGACATAGTCAACAAAAAATTTTTTGAGTGAAGTTATAGAGTTGACAATGGACGTACAAGAACAAAATTCCATGTAATAAAAATAAAAAACTGATGGAACTTTAACAATAAAAACGACAGCACGGAATTTATTTGGAAATATTTTCCATTCAAATTTTAACCCTTTTCCTTGTACCTTTTACTCTTCAGGAATGAAACATGGCCAAAATTGGTAAGTAGTCAATTAAGTTTGTTTTTTTTTTAGTTTATTATTTGTGGAATGATGTTTGTGCCTTTTCTGAAATACTGTGTCAAAGGTCAACTTATCAGGTCTTAAGTTGACCAACACCGAAAACGGAAAAACATAAGGCACATTCACCCTGGTCCGTGGAAAAAGAGATAAAAAATTATGACGCTATTCTTTGTTCGACGAACGTTCTCTTATTTTTTTACCTCAAGCGCCATCAACATTTTACAGTGGAAGTAACACATTCCAAAAAAAACCCCGAAGCAATCCGAAATTCGGATTTCCGAAAAATTCCTTGAAAAATGAAATAAAGATGGAATGAGTAAAATAAAGGACATTTAATTTTTTTAATATAATTTGTGGGTAATTTTATTGAACAAAAACGTATTTGTCAATCATGTACATCAAATTCCCTCACCATTTTACAGATGAAAAAACAAAAAACACAAAAAAAAGCTTGGCGATGAATTGCACTTGTAATTTTTTTTTGGAAAACTTTTAATGAAATATTATTATTATTTTCCAGTTTTACTTAAATATAACAAATATAAAGAGGGCAAAAACAGTGGAATATACATATAATATAGCAGTAGGTAGTAGTAGTACATAGTAGAGTAGTAGTAGGCTATACATACATAATAAAACTAAAGTTTTTTTGTCATTAAAAACAATCACGTCTCACAATTAGCTTCTCTTTTCTGCCCTTTCTCTACTAAATTAATAATATTTATCATTCATTATTATATATAACTCTTGTAGTTTCCTCTATATATGTACTATAATAATAATAGTTGACAAACTTTTCAATTATTTTTCTCTTCTCCTTTTCCATAAGAAAGGGGTACGTACGTAGACCTAGGCCAATTAAAAAAGGGATAAATATTTAATAACAACAAGTATAGTAAAACTTACAATGAAAGAATAATTGTAAATTTTTTCTCTCTCAAAATTACAATCTAGTTGCATTTTCCTACACTAAAAAAATGTAAGTGCTTTTCTGGTATTATATCTTTCTTTTCTCTTTTTTTGGATAAAAACTATTTCGTAGCACAATGTCACTGTTCTACTCGATAATTGCGATAGTGGACACTTTACACATTTGTAAAACAAACAAAAACAAACAAACAAAAAAATTGTAGGCATTTCACATGAAGCCAAAATATATATAAGTTCATCTTTAGTAATTCAAAGGGTTCCTTTTCTTTAAAGCTTTTTGACAATAAACGGAATTTCTTCTTTTTTTTCATGACAAGACTTGATCTCTACTAAATATTACGAATCATAAAATACACAAAGACACAAAAAAAAACTTGATTATACACATGTATATATATATATATTGTAACGAGAGAACCAAATTAAAACTTTAAATATTTAAATGATTAATCAGTGATTATTATGAATCACTATTAGTACACAATACACATTTTACTTTCATACAGGCAGAGTTTCAGCTAAACACGTTTGTTCCCTTTTTTGTAGAACAGTTTTTTTTCTTTATAAAGCACTTGGTGATACTCGATGCAATTGATTATAATCAATATACCGTATTATCTCTATTACACCGCCAGTCTCCTATAGACCGCCAGTCTCTAATACAACGCCAGGGTTTAGGGGTCAGAAATAAATAGAACGCCAGTCTCCAATACACCGACACTCAAAATTCTATGTGTCAGAAGATATGACCCATGACATTGCCATGCATAGATAGGCTACTAACAAGGACAAGGTACGAACCGGGGATTCAATTTCCAAACATGTAAAAACGGTTTCCGACATAAAAAAATAAGGCAAAACTTTTGGGGGAATCATTTTTGTCTAATGGGCACTTTTTGACCTCTCCGTGACCTCCAAAGGTCATTTTATAGGGAAAATAGGCAAAATTAAAGAAATTCAAAAGATTTTTGGAGACAGTCAGGGAGGCTCAAAATTTCACGAGGAATTCAATGGTGACTTTTATTTTACGATTGGGTCACTTTCTTGACCTTTTTATGACTTATAATGCTTCATGTGTTATATCGGATACGAACCGTCACAGTCTGACCATAAAATGGGCGTAATTGTCATTAAACGGTCGAGGATGTGACCCAAACTTTTCATTTTTGACTTAAAATAAAAATACACTGCCAGTCTCCTATAGAACGCCAGTCTCTAATACAACGCCAGGGTCTGGGGGTCGAAAATAAATAGAACGCCAGGCGGTGTAATAGAGATAATACGGTATTATACTTGTACTTACACAAACAGATGTCAAATTATTATTTTATTTTATTTTCATGTTGAAAAAAATTAAAAATTTTTTTTTTGACCACATTTTTTATTTTATTACGTCAATGATACATTTTAGTCATGTAAATTTCACACAAATAAAAAAAAAGTCCCAAATTGCTCACGCATTTAGTCATAAAAATCATTTTAAATTCAAGACTCTTCTACACTATGAGATAGAGAGAGAGACAGAGATGTCTCTTTAAAAAAAATTGGAATGGACATTTGAACATAAAAAGTTTTGAACAATTGGCCATAAAAATGTAAGCCAATTGAAATAAATGCCGCATGAAAGAGGAGAAGCTATTTTGTTGCTTTTATTTCAACTCCAATTTTTTTTCATTAGGTAGGAGGGAGGGGGGGATGAGTGTAACAAGAGGGGTAATAACAATTGCTAATGTAGTCCTAATGTAATAATAATCGAATGAGTTTAAATCGACGAAAATGATGTCGGCTAAGATTATTTGTGTGGACCGGGTGAGGCTTTTAGCCTTTTAATCATTCATGTGTATCATCTACATGTATCCCATTCATGGTCATAAATTTTCCTATCTCCTCCTCCACATCCCCTATACCACGTCCACATAACACAGTCACTATAGCCTCTCCAATGTGTTTGTATGAGTGCGTACATTCATATTTACTTGTGTGACAATTAGGTACACACACAAGATGAAAAAGAGATAGAATAATGCAACACTTGTACAATGTCCATGGGTTCCTATTTAAGGAGAGAGAGAGACAGAACCTGTGAGTGTCGTTCCATCAGCAATCAAAATCCGTGTGTGTGTGTTGTACGTTGCGGAAATGGCTTTTGTCTCCTGTAATCGGTTTAAACAATTTCCTTCCGGCCATATGCAGGACTCTTTTGTTCATCTTTTCACGGTTCAATTCAGGAGCTCATGGAGTGGTTGGAGGTGGCTGGATAGATATGCCATTCTACACATGTACAAACACAGTCTACTGTCCTTGTCCAAACTTCAGCTGTCGTCTATATTATTCCAATTTATGTATGTATAAAAATACTCAATACGATTCTCTCTCTCTCTCTTTTAAATATTTAGTGTGTAGGGTAGATTCATTACATATTAATGTTCAGTTGACTTTGCAATAAATTCGTTATAATTTCTCTCTCTCTCACTCTTTATAACCCTTATCACAATACATTTTTTGTCACGTTTTTACTCTTTTTTTATTGTCTCCACACTTTTATTTCTCAATTTGCCAGTTTAGTTTTGTCATTTCCATTAATTTTCACAAAATTGTCTCCCCTTTCTCTCCTCCCCGCGTCTTTTGTTCTTTTGCCATTTTTTTTCTTTTATTTAGCTACACATTTAGTTTATAAATGACGAAATAAATGAACATGCAAAATAAATATGAGAATATATTTAATATTTTATTATAATAATTTACACTGTGAATAATAAAAGGCTAATAAAAACTATTAAATGTACAAAAGAGTAAGATTCATAAAGGTAAGTATTTGATTTTTTGTTATAAAATTTATAACAGTAAAATACACTACATACACACATACACTAATATAAAGCAAAGAAGAAATAGCCGCTTTTGGGGATGATAAAATGAGAATATTTTTCTGAAAACTCTTCAAGTTTATACTAAAATGGGTATAAGAGAGAGAAAAAAAAATCATGAATATGAATGGAAAAAGGAGAAGAATATTTGGAGAGGGATATGAGTTGTATGTACAAGTAAAGTAACGTGACAGTGGAGCTCTTCAATATGCAATTAAGTCAACAACAATAGAGAGACTAATCATTCTCAAGGCGTGTTTTTTGGTAGACTAGTCTGATCAATAAGAATAACGAATATTTTATCAAGAAGTGTACGAATGACTCCTATTATGTGGACCGGGGTAAATTGGTTGGTGCCAGGGTGTGCTTTATGCTATTCAAGGCTTCTCCTCAATAAGTGGTCTCTATAAGTGGTATAACTGACGAGATTAAAAGATTTTCTCATCAATTCCATTCATTGCCCCATTCACTCTCCCTCACTCTCTCTCTATAGTCATATCTTTGTTGTATTTATATAGAAGAAAAAAAATCCTTTAAAAAAAGTCAGTCTCGATCCCTCTTTTCCACCCTCACTTTTTTTTATTCATATACATTCCACAATACAAACTACTTAGGCTTGTATGTACAGTCTACATTTTACATGCTCACCAAAACTTTAATTTAAAGTCTACAATGGGCTGCCCTAATACTTATAAGAAGAAAATTGTGTGTGTAATATTTCTGTTTATATACAGACAGAGAGAGAGAGAAAGATTATTACTACGGTCAATACGAGTACAAAGGAAAACGACGATCCAAATAATCCGAGGAAGTATAATAATATATCTCCCCTCAAAAAAAACCAAATGGTCCTACATAAAGTCAACCATGCATCAATATGGGTAAAAAAAGTTATAAGAAAAAAAATGAGGACGAAAGGAGAAGGCAAAACTTTGCTCAACACTTCTTTTGAATTCACTTTGTCACTACCATCGATATAATATGGGCCTTGTAGCCCCTTCTCCATTCAAAAACATGCCACTAACAATAACCCACACACAGTTCACAATTCTTTAATCGTTTTTCTCTCTCTCTTTCTCTTTCACCAAATTCACAAAAATCCAACTACGCGGTTACTTATACTTTATACCAACAATCATATCTTTTCTATGTATCAAAAAACTACAATGTAGAGAGAGAGAGGGAGAGAGACATTCGAGAGAATAGTTTTCTTCCAAGAAGAATAGCAGAGGAGGAGGAGGAAGGGGTGACTTTATCAGGTTTTTTAAAACATGTAGTCCATAGGCTATAATAATGTGTGTATAAAAGAGAGAAAAGTAGTAAATTTTGTGCTATATAATAATATAACTTGCAATATTTTATCTTCATCTCTCTCTTGTTGTATTATAACCATCTAAATGTGAAAGCAGTGGCGTCGCGCATATGAGAATTATGAGATTTCAATCTCAGAGATTTTGTGATGAAGCGGCCCTTGGACTGTCCTTTACACTAGATATAAAGACAAAAAAGTCGAAATATCGTGAAAATTAGACGATTTTGGAAGAAAAACAAAGCAAAAATGGCAAATTCTAATCTAAATTTTTCATCTCATAGAACTTTCATTGTCATAAATTTTTTCGGCTCGCTCCGCTCGCCATTTTGTTTGCTGTGTTCATTTTTGTGTCAAAAATGTGAAGTTGACCGCAATTTTTTTCCAGTCGATTTTAGCCGCCGCCCCACCAGTTTTCGCCTCTCAACCGTCCCCGGCAAAAATAATCGGCTTCAGAGTCTAATATGTGATATAATATATGCCCTATAAAAGCAGCAAAAGGCAGCCCTTGTATTTTGGCCATCTACACAGACTCCAAAGGCGGCCTTTGAAAACCCAAATAGACTTTTAGACTATTTCTGACCCCTTGAATTATCATTTCTTGACTGACTCTTGACCACACAACTTGTGTTTTTTATTCTCAACTCTTTTTTGTCATCAATTTTTGGAAAAATATTAAGAATGAGGGGGGGGGGGCGAAATAATTCCAATCTCAGGTCGAAAATTTTCACGCGACGCCACTGCACCTGTCTATATGTATATATACATGTATGCTATGATTATAGTCCTAGTGTCATAAATTCATATATTAGCATAATATGCCATATTCTACTCTACTCTTTACACTTTACTTTTGCACAAAATCTCTCTTGTCTACACGTTTCCTCTCTCTCACAAATACTTATATGTACTAGACTAGTACCATAGTACTATGGTACTAGTCTACTAAGGTACTTATCCATTTTGCACTTTGACTTGTACATCATATAATATAGATCCCTGGTAAAGTAAAACCATGGCCATGATGATGATGAGATGACCACGCTCTCAAACCACCTCATTTCATCTTCAGAAGAAAAAAAAACTGTCGGTCTGTAAAAACTCGTAGCACACCACCACAAAACCCCATAAACCCCTTCTACCATAATATGTATGTATATATATTATTCTACCAGCTCTTCAAAGGCTCACTAAAAGATATTGCAGACATTTACTCTGGTTTCCGTTTCCGTACCATCCCTCTCTCTCTCTCTCTCTCTCTCTGTATAAAAAACAGTAAAACTCTCTGGCGGTTTTCTAAATATTTACAAAGCTATATTTGAAGGTACATATTACTCCACATATGAATGTTAGGAGAGAGAAAACTTGTTTGTTATAGAGACAAGACCTCAAATAGACGACGAGAAAGAGAGAGAGAGAAGGTACTTCGCGATTCGCAATTTACTCTTTTTATACCTACTAGACTTTTATACTTTTCTTGTGTGTGTGCCCATGTTCTATACATTATTAGATATATACTTAAGACCAAAAAGAGTTCTTTTTCTCTCTCCTCTTTCCACCTGTCTGTCACTTCCCATTTTATCAACTTGGCTCAACCTGCCTTGAAACTGTCTAATGTATTTTCTCTGACCAAAATGTCGGTGTGTAAGAGAAACAAAGAGAAAAAAAATTGTTTCTCTAGTCTCTCTCTCTTTCAATCTAGTATCATATAATGTAATATCCACACTAGTGTCTATATATTTTTATTATCCTACATGTCCTTTTTGTCTCTTTGATTGAGCAATCTAAGATGGTCACTTTAACTACAAACCACAATCTTTACCTTGAGCCAAAGTTTGTACACAATTTTTCCCCCCAATAGAAGTACCCTCACACTTAAATAGTTCTTCAATTACTAAGAGAGCGAGAGAGAGAGATAGTAAAGGAAAAGTAACTAAGGTTATACGACTCTATTAAAATATATAATAGATACCAAAGCATACGTAACCCACAAACAAAACTTGTACAAATTTTCAGACTGTATAGTACAGTATACATTGTACATTTATGTATAATTTTTCAGAGAATAGAAGACACAAAATAGTAAATAGAATTTAAATTAAAACAATTTCTATGTAGATTACATGGCTAATCTAATCCGCCAGTTTAGCGCTCACACATAGTGTACACTTGAATAAGAACTTTGAAGAGTAAATTTCTTGTAATATGACGCTTTTCCTTCTTATATAGATATAAGTTATAGTATGTAAGTACTACACTATTACAATTATATTAAGAGTTACATACATTATACAAGTATAGGGTAGAGCATACTGGACATTTTTGCAATAGATTGAAATTGGGATTTTACCTTCGTCTCTCTTCTGGCTCTAACTGGCCTTAAAATTGGCCTCAAGACACTCGAGCAGAGTCAAATAAAAGTTTCCTCTCTTCATGTGTACATAGCAAAGAACTTGAGAGAGAGAGAGAGAAAACGACTCAACTCAAGAGAGACAGATAGAGACAAGCACTCTTGGAAAATTTGTGCAAATGTCAAATGTACAATTATATGTAGTTTCCCTAATTATATTTATGATTCTTTGTCATTCAAACACCCCCTTGTAACTTTTAATATTGAATATTTATGTTATACCACTTTAACTTTACAAATTTAACTACACGTCGTAAGTACATTATTTTTCTTTTTTTTTCAAAAAAAAGTAACACAAAGAATGAACAAAATTAGAATGGAATCAAGTTTGGCTTCCTAAATAAATTATTTCTTAAAAAAATAGAACATAATTTGAAACTCACCTTTGAGGAGAGGGAGTTGCTTCAGTTCTCGATTTTTAGACACGTTGAAGCGGGATGAGCTCTGACGCAAGCCTAAAAAAATCAAATTAATTAACAGTCACATCATTAAAAGAACTAGAGCCTAATATTTAATTTTATTTATTTACTTCAAGTATCCCTAGTCATGTTCAATGCAAAATAGTCAACAATCATTAAAAAGTATACCATAACAAACATCATAGTAGGTAACCTTCCAACTTTCATATCATCAATTTTAATTAATTTTCTAATAATAATATATTGTCAATATAAAAAAAATAACAAGAAGACACACACACAAACTCTTACCTTTTGAAGACTGTAATCCAGAATAATTTAACTTATTGATTGGGGTGGGAGGTGGGGCTTTATTGGTTAACTGGCTTTGATTCTGAACACCTTCGTTATTATTCTTACTATTGGTTTCCTTCCCACCCTGTATAATCAACAACAACAAAAAATCAATTTTAATAGACAAACAATATCATTGCATTGGTCAGTACTCACTTTTTCCATTATGTTATTATGATTATACACCCTACTCTTCATTATAATAAATTGTCATCTACAAATTCTCATTTATAACACGCTCCCACACATGACTCTATATTCTAAATAAAATTACACAGAGAGATTCATTCAGAGGGAGGAGGTCAGAGATCAGGGAAAAATAAATAAACCCAAAATTGCTGACATGTACAAACTAGCCTATAAAAAATGAAGTTAGAGTATCCATCTCTGTAGTGGCCAGTAACAAAGAAAAATGTCTTGAGATACAAATTTCACGAGTCTCCCTCGACCACTTGCATTTTCCTCAAAGAATACATAGTACAAATTTTGTACTGTACAAAATGTCTCATACTTTACAATAGAGAGAGAGAGAGAGAGTCTAACCTATATTTTTTGTAAAAATACAAAAGGAGGAAGAAGGAACTAGAGGGAATTCAATAAAAATGGGATTTAAAGATGTAAGATTAAGGAGGATTGACATTCCTTCTCCTTTCACATTGTCAAGAATTTTCCCTAGTGATTTTTTTCTCTCTTTTTCATCTTCGCTCTCTTTCTCCCTATGTGTAATAGTCAATGTCATCATCATTCTCGTCCTCAGATTATCTTGCTATTTCTGTTCCTCCCCATTTGTTTACATATTCATGCCAAAGAAATTGCAATTTTTTTATCAAAGTCTGTACAAATATAAAATAAAAATATCATACGACACAGATATTGATTTGAATTTCGATTTAAATACTTTTTTTTAAAAAAAACATACTTTTTTTTCTCAACCACTGTCTCACGTCTCTTACTAACGTTCCTATTTATGTAATGTACCTGCTCCCATGCATAACATTAGTACAGAGACAGACTTACACTATGAAAAAAAAACTTTAAAGTTTTCTTTTGAAAAAAAGTTTTTTGTCCCAATGTACCCGTCTTCCAACGTCATGCCCCTTGTTCAGGGAAGACATGAATAGAGTACTGGTACACTGTGAATAAATTTGAGGAAGAAAAAGAAGGAGAAAAAAAGAGGAGAGAGAAACAGGATTACGATTGCGAAAAAAAGAAATATTAGAAGAGACCTACCAGGGAGACGAAGGAAGAGAGAGAGAGCAAAAGAAGAATATAAAAAAATAAAAGAAATATATAAATAATTCAATATATTCACAATCTTCCCATTATAATTCTATGCATAAAAAAAGAGACATGGCAAAGATACCATATTATGAAGAGAGAGAGAGACGAAACCATCTAACAAAGTTAGTTATATATTTTTGTACATTATATATAGCAAACAAAAAAAATGTTACGTTCATAAAGAAAAATATTGATCTTTCTCATGAGAAAAGGTACTATAATGTGACTGTATGCGAGTGTAACACCTAATCCCCATTTAAACTCTACATATAATGGCAGGTCATACGTATACAATATCTTGTTTTTCTCTCTCTCTTATTCTTCTCCATACTTTTTTTTCTTATGTATCTAAAGTATTTAGTATATCAGATGTGTGGTTATGTGTGTGTGTGTAGTTTAGATACAAAACTCACAAATTTATATTCCTACAAAATATATTCTAGTCTTAACAAGTGGAGACGCGAGGTTACCCTCCACATTTGTTATCTCTTTATTGTTTTTATAAAGCAAACACAAAAATGAAATTTTGTAATGTTTTCTTTCCCTCCTCAGTACTGTCATGTGTGTGTGGGAGTACAGTACATTGTAGAGCATATAGTAAATATAATTCTTCATCCAAGATGACAACAATGAAGAAGAAAGCAAAGTAGAGAATTTTATGGACCAAGAATGTAATGAACCACTAAATTTGTGTATAAAATTTCTAGGTATAGAAAAAGTGTACAATATATTCCCGATATATCCCACGTCCCATTACTTACTAGTATATTGTTTCAATTAATTTACCATTGAATCGATAATTTTGG
Source organism: Arrhopalites spinosus (assembly GCA_034700945.1). Lineage (NCBI taxonomy): Eukaryota > Metazoa > Arthropoda > Collembola > Symphypleona > Arrhopalitidae > Arrhopalites > Arrhopalites spinosus. The sequence continues at coordinate 28,563 of JAQIVZ010001196.1, forward strand.
TGGACAACTACTACATACAAGTAATATACTATATATAAAAAAGTAGGTTTCTGTTAACCATAAGAATGAAATAAAAAAAATTTCCTACAATGTGTAACACATAAAGCAAGGTCTAAAAGGGAAAGAAAAAGAATAATAGCCAATATCAAATATGATATTATTATTATAAAGGAGAGAAAAATATATTGGAGCTTTTTATACACTCCTAGTAAATATCTTAACATGAAGGAGGAGAAGACGAGGAAAAAATCAGCAAGAAAAATTGACTAAAGTCATGCAGTGGTGAATTTCTAGTAGAAATTTTCTACACATTTTTTGTACATACAGATGTATTAATATTATACTCCGTAGAGACTAGTACTCTAGTCCATATCAGGCTAGATCATTCATGAAATTCAATTTTCTCACTGACCCGATAATTGTAGGTTCTAATTCAAGCTCCATTCATGTTTCCCTTCTTTTACATTAGGACAATGAGATGTCATAATAATGTTAAATTGATGAGGAGTAGAAACAAGGTAGTGAAATTCCGAGAGAAGCTAATTTGTTGTAAATGTGTAAAAATAACAATAATAAAAGAACATTGTTGAAATGATTTTTTTTGTTCGAAAAAAACAAGTTAAGATGATGAGTAGTACTTATACTCATAAGTAGACGATGAAAAATTCTCATGATTAAACAAGACAAAAGATAATTACATGCGATTATTCAACAATGATACCTTCTTCTAAATCATAATCATTATGGGCGTTGTCCATGATTGAGTGAGTTAATTGTCAATAATTAAGTGAAGAGAGTGTTTTAAAAGCAATAATAATAATATATATTATAATAATATATTTATTCCTGTCAACTAGTTTTAACTGGACAAGTTTTTTTGTAGTCTGACGTTGCCGCAAACCATTAAAAAAAATATAATCTGCATTTAAATTTTATTTACTACTTTTTATGGATTTCTACAGCTGACAACTAAAATTGATAAAATAAATTTTTTTAAAAAAATATTTGGTCTGGTGAGATAACAAAGTTACGAATGTCAGAGGGAGAATTTTTTTTGCAGTGTGTAGATTGGCAAAAAAAAAGTGTATGGAACTGTAATTTGCAATGTACTTGTTTAGATTAGTAAAAGTTTATACTTTATATATATTCATAAATCACAAGTAGAGATAAAACAAGAAAATGAATGAAAGTTTTAAAATTCAAGATTAAATATCATTCACAGAAAGGCCGGAGAGAAAAAATACTTGTAGAGTCAAAGTGAAAGAAAATCACAATCCTGCTCTTACTCTCTCTCCCTTCAAAATATCAACCAAAAAGTAATGATAATTGTTATGGGCTCTTAATTTTATAGAATTACTTGTTGTGTAATAAGAAAATAAGCTGTAAACCTTGAGGAGCAAGAAGTAATGAATTAATTTTTTTTTAAATTGTGGATCATGCCACGTGAGATTGGAACAAAAAAAAACAAGTTGTGAAAAAAAATGACAAAGAAAATGAAACTAAGACCCGTATTCCCTGTACAAAAATGAAAACTATGATTATCACTTGAATTTATTAGTATTTGATAAATGAGTATAAATACGTACGAGACTAAAATTAATGCTCACTAATTATTTCCTTATGCTGCCAAACCTACTTAAGCTAGATACAATGTTGAGCCTCCAAAACTCATTTACAAAGATAGAGAAAGATGGATAAAAAAAAAGTTTGGAAAGAAACCGTACCGAATTGGATAAATCCATCTCCATTGATCCCTGAACCCAATTTTAATCACAATTAAAATAAATGCTTCTCAAAGTCTCACTCACACTTATTTTACAACACAGTTTTTTCCAAATCTTATTAGAGAATAAGGATTTTTATTTATGAATAAAAATCCTGAATTTTCAAATCGAAGCTTCGCGGTCTCGCTCTTTCCTTTATCCTTGTTTTTGTTTTGTAGATTTGTCTTTGTTTAATTATTATTGATTAGTCTAATTTTATTTACTATTTAATACTGAAATTAATGCAAAACAGACTTCCTGTTCCTCTCTAAATGACACATGCTATCCAGGCTGAGTCTTAAATATAATTTAAATTACCTTTAGCTTGAAGTTGAGACTGTAATATCCTCCTTTTGTGTGTCAGCGTGTAAAGGAAAAGAAAAGACCATGAGATTGTAAATTATAAATGACAGATTTATTTATGATTTATGAAACATAAAGAATTTAAAACACAAAAATCCATTGATCGTGCTGTAATTAACTACTTGAATCACGGAGTGATATATTTTATTATTGAAAAATTACATCTACAATCTACAATATGATAGCAAGCAAATAAAATTGTCATTACGGGATGAAGGGTTACATTTTACACATTTACTATTTACTACTACAAAGTACAAAATATTGTTGGGGTAAAACTAAATAAATATACACAAAGCATTTAAAGACTATTTAACTTTAAATAAAAAATAATGTTCCATCTTGTAACAATTAAGAATCTTGCTCAATCGGGGAATATAATTTACCTCGGTATTATAAACTATTTTATGTAAACAATTCAAGATGATTTTGCTTCTTTCCTCATTCACAGCGTGTTTTTCAGCACTTAAGTATGTCAAAGGTCATGTAGAGAAGACAGACTTTTGGGTACTTTTTTTAAAAGAAAATTTTGAGAGTTTGGACACTATTATAATAGCTATGTCTTTTGAAAAATTTGTATAATAATTAATTGAAGCTACAATTTTAGTTGAATCTACTTACTAAACCATTGACTATAATGTCTCTCACAGTAAATTCAGCCTTATACACGTTTATACAAGGTTTGCGATTAAAATTGACGGGAGATAAAATGTTGGAATTAATTAAAGATTTTCAGTATATTTATATACATTTGTCAGGGTAAAAAAATCAGGATGGATTTTTAGAATGACAGTTGTATATTTTTTAGGAAATTCTGCTGTGTCAACGCCAGACGCTTTGCATTTATATTGTAAGACAGCCAGCTGTCTTTATTTTGTTATAATTTTCTGTTGAATACTTTAAGGACGATTATAAAGAACGTAGAACATAATTCTATCACAATTTGAGGTTTTTCAACTATTTAATGAACTGTTTTCCGAAGAGGAAACGAAAATTTTACTTTTATTTTTCCGATTTTTGAACCAATACGCTCAATCCACAAGGATGGCTACATTTTTTCTCTACTTCATTTTTTTAAATTTATTTCCCCGGCATGTGAAAATATTTTTCTCTTTTTTAATTGATTCTGGTTAAATTTAACTACACCAAGACAGTGTCAGTTCGTTTTTCGTCAAGGGAAGAAAGGGAACTAACTTAGTTAGTGTCCACAGCTAATTTTTAACCTATGGAAGTGTTTATTTATGACTTGACAAGTAATTTCGTTGGATGTTTCAAAAAACAATTGAGGAACAGCATTTGAAAATTAGCTTTTAACGACTAAATATCAAAGCCAAGGAAATATTTTTTTTTGTGGTTTGGGTGGTCACGTTCTCTTTAAAAGAACGCAAAAATTATCGCAAGTATCTCACCACTGCAGTGGTGAGATGGTGAGTGGTCCAGTGCACTGGACATTATTATTTGAAACTAAAACCAAAAAGTAACTGAGCAAGTCTTACAATCTCTTTTATCTTTATTCGACATTCAATATTGACAACACATTTTAGTGACAAATTAAAATATGGCACAAAATTCATTGTTACATTGAAAACTAACTGTACTTGTAAATTTTTAGATCCGTTCGCCTGCTAAGACACATTCATTCTGTTTAAAATATTTAAAAAAGTAGGTGTTGTGTAAGGCACAGTTGGTCAAGGGATAAAAATGTAAAATCATCCAACTCCACAGGGCACCCAAAAATCTTCTTGCATCGTTTCTGTGTGTTTATAATTATATGTTGAAAGATTCTACTCCAACATTTGTTTGTCTCTGGACTGATAGTTAGCCTGAAAATAGAAGATTCATTTAAAATATTAGTTAAATTATTTGATATTTATTATTAATAAATTATTAAAGCTACATTGTATTTAAAATTATACGTACAAAGCAATTTGTAAAGAATTACCTTTTTAGAAATTTCAAAAGAATGACAGTTTGTCCTAGAAATCGACCAGAGATGAGTTGTCGAAAATATTCCTTCAAAGGATCCACATCCACCGAATTAAATTTCTGATTTTTCCTCCATCAGTCTCTTCATTTAAGGCAGGGAGTAGTATAAGAGATGGAACATTTGTACTCTTTACAAGACAATGATCTAATGGTCCTTTATCGGTTGGCACTTTATCCTCCTGATTAAAATGCCACCAATTGACTTGATTAAGTGGAGGATCAGTGAAGGTACTTTCTCCAGCATGTCGACGAACAGCACGGTAGACAGCATCTTCTGGTGGCTCAATTTCCTTGACCAGAATTTTATCCTGTACATGAATTTCTTTTATAGGAGGAAGTGGTGGGACAGAATCCATACGTCCAGTCTGATGAAGTTTTGAGGTTACAGGGAGTGTAACTTTGGATTTATTTATTGCTTTAATTGTATTTTCCTTTTCTTGCGGTTGTGGTGGTATTCGTTCTTTCAATTTGACCTTTCCACCACAAACATTAATTAATTAACACACAATTAAATTATATGAAATTAAATTATGACAGAAATTATGCAATATAATTACATGTGCAAAGTCAAGCTCAACCTCCTGACGAATTTCCTTTGGTAAAGCAAACAAAAAACTTCGATCTAACTGAGACATTTGATCAAATGGACTCATTTCATCTCTATTTTGATCGACCTGAAGACTTGGCCTACTTTTAGAACTGCTTTTTGAAGTAGAGGCAATTGGTTCTTTTGGTTGTCCTTTAATATTGCCATTTGGTAGTACATTAGGTTTAGGAATGCCATAAAAAGATGCAACTTCACTCGCAATGTCATCTGGGAGTGAAGCTAAAACGGATAAATCAATTGGATCTGAATTGGGTGAAGGTACTTCCTTATTTATGGGTTCCGTGACAGTTGTCGTTGTGGTTGAGGGATGTTTGGCATCATGAGAGGCTCGTACAGTTTGTGTGAGTGTCTTTTGCTTCTTTTCTCTGTGTCAAATTGAGTTAATTTTTAGTGAATTTGTCATGCTATTTTATTTGTACGACTTACTCATTTTGATTATACAGAAGAAATGGACGATGATCCAGCTTCTTTCCAGCAGCAATACTCTCAATAATCCAATCTGGCCGAACGCATATACATCCATATTTTCTAATTAAAAAACGTAAAATTAAATATGATGTACAGAGCATTAACTTTGTATGACTAGTTCAAGTTGAGAAGAAATTTGTTCTATCACCTCTTTGGTGCCTCCGACAGATTTTCAGCAATAATAAAATTTGTTGCTGAAGATGGAAATGGATCATAGTTGCCACCTGTTTTTATTTTACATTCATGTGTCAGTACACATTGTAAATACATAAATGAAAAACTTTCTCTATAAAATATAGAGTATTAATTTAGTCATTAAACTTACCATTCTGTAGAAAGATGGTTCGCAAATCTGTTGGATTCACTACAAGTTCAATTGTTTATTATTAATTGATTGATATTGATATTATTTGTTAATTACAAATCTACGAAGATTGCTCATTCAACTTACCATAACCATTTATATTGATTGAGACACCAGAAAAAATGACAGTCAGACCCAGATTCATCTGACTCGTTAAATTGGACATTTAACTTGGCCCTCTTGGCAGCCATATACCCTCCCTGAAATATCAACAAGAGAGTTAAATAATGAGTCATTATTAATGACAATCTAAATTCTGAAGTCTAAAACCCAAAATCTTTGTGAAGGAGACACGACTTACAAACTCTTCAAATCCATTTTCTTTCCTGTCCCGGTTTGCTCTTTTCCTATTCATGACTTCCCCAAGTAAGCCAACTATAGGATTGAACTGTAATTATAGTGAGGACAACTTAATTAGAATGAAATTAGTAAAAACAAAGACAAAAATGTTTTGTCAAAAAAATTGTTGAAAAAGTCAGAAAAAAACTCGAATTTGTTCCCTCTTCACAAGGTGGTCTACGATCAAAAAATAATAATCGTCGTGTTCTAAAATTTTTGACTGGTCCTTTGACAATTTAAGTATGCTCTATTTCTCTACATGAATGAAAACAATACACGTAACATTTGAATAAAACTTGCTATAGATTTATTAAAATAATTGTACTCGACAATTTGTGACTCTCTAGTTGACTAACGCATTAAATATAAAATTACATAATGTGACTGGTACAAATAAACTTTCACAACGGCTTCAAAAGGAGACCACAATGAGAGCTGCAGATGATTTTTACTTGAGTGGATGCTTGCAGGGCCACCACTAAAGAAAAAAAAACGATTCAATTCAAAATCAAATTAATTTTGATGAGTTTAAACTTAAATATACATGTTAATTTTTCTGAACACAGAACTTACCCGAATTTGTGTAAAAGATCCTGTGCAGGGGATGATCATAGACTAATTCCAAGATTTTCAGTTGTGGCCAGAGTGCAGAAATCCGGTTCATTGTATCAGGAGTGATAGTACATAAAGTAAGAACGAGTTTGAGCTTCTTGATACTAGGACAAATGTCACGATACTTGGCTAGAATTTCTAATGTCCAAAAATTCACATGAATCTCTAATGTTGAAACGATTGGGAAATGTCCCAAAACTTGTGGTGGATTCATACAAAAAAAAGTCAATTCGGATTGTGGACCCACACGGAGAACTTGCAAATTCGGAAAGGTTGAGGCCAGGTCAACTATAGAGAAAAAAAACCGTCTACTCCTCCAAATATCTTTTATGGACAAAATCTTCAAATTATCCAACCGTGGAATAGTCCACATGTGCATAGCCCCAAAATGGAAGCTCCATAATTCCAGTTTCTCCAGTGACAGCCGACTTGACATCATAATTTTCGTGATGGGGTCCACTTAAAATTCCATGGAAGGGTTCTTCATCGGCAACCTCATTGCCAGCTGGAGTTCTTTGAGTTGAGGTCGAAGGTCAGCAAATTTCGTGGTCGTGAGGTAGTCCCAGTTTGATGGCCACAAATTATGATTATTAGACAAACTTTTGACCTTGTCCACGGCATTGCATTTCACTAGAAGGTTGGAGTGGACTAGATTGAAGTTGAGAATTGATTTCAGATTCTTGGCTCCTCTTAAGATTTCTTCTGTTGTGTCAATGACCCCTTTCTGACCTCCCCACACGAGACATTTCAACGAGGGAAGTGACAGTCACTCTGATTCTTCTTTCCATTTAAAATCAAATCCTTCCACTTTGAGAGTCTGAAGATTGGGAAGCATCTACACCAAAATTTTGAAGAAAGTTTTGTTGTCCGTGTAGGTCAGCTTAAACTTCTTTGATGGCTCTCCAAACTCATCGTCAAATTCAGTTGTCAAATTCCCGGCTTGAGTGGGTACTCCGACTAGTCGATGCATCCTTAATACAGGGAGAGGAGTGGGCAGGATCAGACGTTGATCATCCGAGTATAAATGAAGAGTCTTGATCTGCTTCCCGAGGATGGAGAAGAATTCCTGAACTTCTACAGTGGCCAAATTTCCTCCTTTGAAGACGAAGGATGTGCATGAAAATTTAGAGGAATTTTTGAGACAGAGGATGAGTGACCTCAGGGACCATTTTGAATTGCGGCTCATTCGACTCACGGTCCTCTCCAAGTGGAAAAAGTTCTTGCCTCGACCTCCAAAGAATTTGAATACAAGAGTACAAAAATCTCGTTTCAAAAGTTCAGCAGTGGCCGACTCTCTCCATGCTTCGTTCACAAGACGACAATTCTTCAAATCTTTGATGCTCAAATTCTTCATTATCCCGTCCAGAATCTGAAGTAAAAAGAATATTCATACACTCACTTATTCACTACTTACTTGCTCGAGAAAAACTAATAACTAATTGTTGAAATGAGACTTATGAATTTCGTAGGGCTTCACATGATTTACTATTTGTCTCAACGTCTTGAGAAGAAGCTTCATTGGAGATTTTCCTCAATTTTCTTCTTGAAATCATCTTGGAAATTATTTTACTAAACTCTAACGTCTTTAATTTTACGTGTCAATTTTCAACTGAAGAGGAAATTCGATGGAGCTGTTCAGCCGTTGAGTGCTCAGATAAAAGTGAGCTGAATTTTTTTGAAATTCAAGGGATGTCTAAGGGACGAGTTGTTTGGCGGACAACGATAAGAAGGGAGAAACGCCCTAAGGGCAAAGATATGAGCAGTGTATACTTTGCATATTACTGATTCGTTTTCTCATACAAATCGAACGATTGTGACTAAAATTATTATTCAGTGTGTCCAATAGGAAATGTTAAGAATTTTTTGAGGATAAGACTGGGTTTCCATGATGTACTTTGTATGTGCATAAGGGATCGTTCACGAACTATGTGCCCAGGTTAGGGGAGGTGGGGGTCCGCTGTCGGAGACAAGAGGAGACATATTTTGTGCATTATAAAAAAATTAAATTTAAAAAAAATTTCCACCACTTGAACATGACTCCTGTAGCTCTCTCTCTCTCTCATTACATATTATTATTTAGGTTATTTCTATCATTTTGAGCATCATTTTTGTTTCCCATTCTATTTAATGGGAGACCAAAAAAGAACGTAAAAAATACGAAAAAAACCCCACCTTGATATTTCAATAGTTCGTTCACGACCCCTTATGCACATACAAAGTACATAATGGAAACAGGCTCTAATAAAATTGGACAATGTTTCCAATTATGAGGAGAATGATTTCTCTTGGACACACTGAGGAAAAGAAGAGGAGTTTTGCATGACCCTTGTGGAGAAAGTGGAGAAAATTTTTCACTTACTAATAATTTGTACTTAATATTTTTGCAGTTTTATTTTTATTGTGTAGCATCAAGTATATTAGAATACAATATAAAGCTGTCAATGTAGAAACTTTAATTAAATGTTAGTTTAATGAAAGTCACTATTCAAGAAAGTACTGTATTCTTAGCTAGAAACTTCAACTTTAAATAAAGAGACTGCAGAATTTTATTTGTTTGACGGTCAAACTTTAAGTTTGACCATCATGGCTACTTAGAAAGCAAATTTAATTATTTAAGTACTTAGGAATAATGATAATTTGATATATATATGATAAATTTTTTATCGTAATTTGTATCATAGTTTGTACATCTCCATTCATGTCTAGATTTTCTTGCAGAGCGGCACACAAGAGGGGTACTTTCAAAAACTTTGACAGATTTTTTTTCGCAACGAAAACAAAACAAAAAAACATTTATAATCTCTCTCTCTCTCTCTTATTTAATTCATGATGCAAGAACTGTGATTAAGTGACAAGTTATACATCTTTCATTAGCAAGCATTAAAAGTTTTTAGAATTATTATAAATTTGTGAAATTCCAGTGTATAAAAGAAAACATTTGACAGGTAAAGAAAAAGTAACGTATTTTTTATCTGCAACAAAATATCTTTTGATTAATTCTACAGATTAAAATAGGTATTAATTGTGTTTGTAATATTTAACATGGTTTGTGGTCTAATTGGTTTTTTTTGTTGTCTCATAGTTTTGCAGCCCCGTTTTGATACTTCAAATTTCAAAGTTTAAAAGACTAAAAGTTTTATGAAATGAGTACGGATGATTATTTAACCGATGCATCCAGTTTGGATGCATTGTCAAATTATGGAGATGATCAAAACACAGGACGGAGTACAAAGAAAATGAATGATTTTGACGAGGTATTTTCACCAAAAACCCCGGTCAACTCTGGGACCACTCCAACTCCATTATTCTCTCTACTTGA
>JAQIVZ010001197.1:0-38376 GCA_034700945.1 Arrhopalites spinosus
AACTGAATTTCTGTACAAATTAACTGCCATGGTACATATTAACTAGTTAACGTAGACACTAACTAGGTAATGTGGACATCAACTAGGTAGTGTCTACGCTAACTGCTCTGTACAAAATAACGACAACATATACATACTTTACATTCAATTTATTAACCATCATTATGTATTATAATAACCCAACTTTTCCAGAGAAATCTTTTCTCCTCTTTCTATTCTTTTTTTAATTCCTAAAATTCAAAACAAAAATCAATTTTTCTTCCTTCTCCTTCTCGTATAACAGTCTCTACTGTACTCTCTCATTTCTATTGTGTTGGTTATATCTTTAATTATTAGAGTAGAGTAGAGCGAGTATAACCATTACCTTTTTTTACTAAAATGTCTAAAATTTTTTTTATTATTTTGTAAGGAGAATACAAGAGAAAATTTTGTAGAATTTATTGGATATTATTATTTTTGACCAAGATTTATATACGGGAGAATAATATTTTCCTCCTCGTTGGAAGATGATCCCTGAACCATTTTGCACGCTCAAAATATTTTTGTCATTGGGACTCGATTCAATATTGTCACAGCATGTAAGTGACAGGTGTGCCCGTAGTTTGTATCTCTTTTTTTTTAAATAAATGGGATTGAAAAGTAAGGAAGGTGGACAAAAGTTGTATTTGTAGAGGTGGAATATGTATTTAACATGGAGGAAGATAGCGTATGGAAAATAGCAAAAAGGAATATAAAAACAAGGACGGAGGAGGGGGGGGGGGACTCACAATAAAGTTTTTGAATAAAATCGATTAAACTTTGGTTATGAAAATGGAGACTCTACACATGCCAAACGTGTAGTTTTGCCTCCTCTCTCTCTCAGTGTAACTACTTTTGTATGCCCATCTTGACAAAATAAATTGAGCAGTCTATTAATATTTTGTGATTTTCCATGCCCCATTCTATCTTGATAAAGTCATGTTAATAGAGTGAAGGGAGATGAAACAAGCTTTTGGGTCTATTTTCTCTCTGTTGTGATGCTTGATTTTCACAAGATGGGGAGATGGGAGGAATGTATGTGGTTTTATTGGGTGAGTCTCGTTCAAATGTGTTTTCATAATCATACCTTCACCTCCTTTCATCCACATTTTCTCACTCCTCAACTCACCCTTTGATTAGATTGTGTACACACAAACGACAAAGGCAACACATGGACTAATCTATCTCTAAAATCAAATTGCATATGAGTCAAGCTCATTAATTACCGTCAGCCCTCTCCCTCCCCGAATCATTTTTTTTACTAGGTAACATAGTTTTGTGTGTGGGTCTGTGGGTTTCAGAAAAAGAAACATGGCCTACAAGCCAATGAACAAATGTTGAATTTTTTTTAAAAAAATGTCTCTCTCCCTTTTCACCTTTCACATTGCTCATTCCACAAATTACCCATGACCCTCAAAACAGAGAGAAATATAACTTGCTAGTCATCATTACACACATTTGACGCCAGCTCTTCGTCATTTTTTATATTCTTTTTTTTGAGGTTGTGGTTCCTCCTGGTTGTTTTTTTGTAAAAATTTAAAAATAATTTTACCACTATATATACAAGACTGGTAGAAAAAGTATGGCCACTATCAATAATTATCCATCCATGAAATTCTTGAACCCCCATATGACGCCCGTGTTGAGTCATATAGTCAAGCTCCAGCTGTATAAATTAAATTTAGACATTTTTAATATCTTTCCAAAAATCCATCCTCATGTCCACATCCACCATAAGACACCGTACATATTTTACTACATGTTACATTGTACACTTTTTCCCATTTGTGAAAGTGTTAAAGGTCTTGGCTCATGGTTGAATTGCGTAAATTCAACTAAAAAACATTTTGGGCTAGAGCAATAAAATATAAAAATGGCATGTACTAGTGCATGCTACACTGTGTCTTGTGATGATGTCAGTGCTTATAATATAGAAAAATATGTACAAACTATTTTTTTACCCTTCCAGCCCACCACAAACGGTTAGTCTTCTTCATCCCATCATTTTTAGGATTAATGACATTGTGAGGGCAAGAAAAAATGACAAAAATCTCATGTATTTTCAACTCCCTTCCCCTCCCCCTCTCTCTTCCTCTTCCTCCCAAATAGCCCAAAGAAGTGACAAGACTTTGAGAGGGATCTTGAAGGACCCGAAATAGCAAAAAATACGGGAGTGGACGGAACTAACGACATTTTATAAAATGTACAAGAGACTACCACCCAGGCTGCTACTTTTCTCTCTCTGTATCCTCACGGCGGCATTCAACCAACTCGTGGACGTGGTTTCCTTGATAAAATATGTAAAATACGTCGCATGCGTAAGTTCGCCAGTAGTTTGTAGTTTGTTGCATTTATTTTTCGGAGGGGATTTTCACAGTCCCCCCCCATCTCACTCTCCTCCAGGAAAAAGTCTTGGGGACTGCGACACAAAGGAATTAACAAGAGAGAGAGAGGAGGAGGATGTGGAGAAGACAATAGAAAAGAAGAATAGAGTGACTTCATATTTAATACATGGCCCTGTCTACATACACAAACTTGTCCTCTCTCCATATTTTTTAATCCTTTCCACCCCGATGCGTCATCCTACCTTGTGTGTGAAACGGTAATTGAATAATTGTCAACTATGCCAAGAGACAAGATCACAAGGCGAGATTCTGGACAAAGAGGCCAAGAGGAGGAAAAAAAGGACTTACGGAGAATCTGTTAAAATGTAAATTAAAACAAGGCGGAAGAGAACGTCAACCTTTTTCTATTTTTCGTCCATGCTCGTCTTCAGTCAGTTGGTCCTTGCCCTGGCAGATGGTATAGAACTCATGAATCATGGAGAAATCCCGTCTCCGTTTTTTTCAATGCTAAAATTTAGAGAGAAAGAAGAGAAAAGGAGGAAAACATAGAGAGAGAAAGAGAGAGAGAAAGAAAAAAATCCATCCCAGAATCTTTCTCTATAACCACTTACACAATTTACAATTTAATTATATAGGGAAAACGTGCATAAAAAAAGGGAACGAGAAATTTTGACGTGTCTAATATGTAACATAAAGTATATGTATATATAATATATACATGAGTGCAAAATGATTAAGGAGCTTTACGTCTCCCTGTGTGCAAATTCTTCTATCTCTCCCCCCCTCTCCCTCCTCTCAGAAAAGAAGATGAGCTGGAAATAGGGAGAGGCGGGAGGATAGGGAGTAGGTATATTGAAACAAGTCTGGAAGTAGGTAAAATGCATTTAGGAAAGATACTGAGAGAGCGACATAATTTCTCTCGTATTATCGTACATGTTGCTTATAGTCTACACACAGCCTGCTTACGCACAAAAGGGAAGGAAGATATGGAAGAAATAGTGAGACGTGTGTCTGCGTGTAGGAGAGCTTTTTTGTAATACTGTACATGGTTCTTTGGGTTATGGCTCTCTCTGGCTATAGAGGTTGTGTGCGTACGAGAAAGGAAGGCAAGTCGGTGAATTTGACGTCAGAAAAGCCATGGAAACGAGAGAGATCTGGAGTGGAGAGAAGAGTAGAAGAGTATAGTGGAGCAAGCAAGATCCACGCGTAAAAATCAATCCTGTGGCCTCTGCTATGTTCCTACCATCCAAGTCCATCCTGAACCTTCAAATCCACATCCGTATACGACCAACTACTACTAGTAACTACTTTATACCATCATAGCTGGCTGGCTAGTTCTTACGCATTAAATTATATCTATAGACATACACCAACCATCGAATTATTCTTTTTATGTATCCAATACCCCACCATTAAATAACTACATTCCATATGTCCCTTAGCCTCCACTTTCTCTCTCTCTACGTACACAACAACATGAAACGAGAATTGGGGGAATGGTCACTCAACATCCGCTATCAATCTTCTCTCTTTCTCTCTCTCTCTTATAGTAAAACCCACCTCCATTATATTATTACTACATATACTCTCAAGTATAACCTTTTTCTTGAACAAAATCCCTTGAATCTTTCCCCAATAACATTTTTATAGAAAAAAACTTTATAAATTAAATACACTAGAAAAACAAACCATTTTGTATTTGTAATTATAGGAGTAAAATATTTTCAAAAGAAAAATATTGGGGATCGAGTTTAAAATAAATTTAAATGGATTTGTAAGGAGTTGGAAAAGATTGGGAGTCAAGTGGATGGGGGGGGGGAGAAAGAGTTGATGGGATATATTGAGCCGATAGCCGTTAATCGATAAATGGTGAATGAAGAGTTTTTCACAGTCAAGTACGAGTAGTAGCCTGTGAGCCCTTGGCATGTAGGGGGAGGTACATAAGGGGAGGGAGGAGTGGAGACTGACTTAGTGACAAAGTTAAAATAGCTAAGTGACCTATAAATATAAAATGGTAGTCTCTCACGGAAAAATCTATAATATGGAAAAAGTAAAGTAAGGAAATGGAAGAAAGCTCTCAGTTATCGTCACTACGTGCCGTTCCATTGCTCTACATGGGGAAAAAAAGAGATGCATCTCCATGACTAGTGGGCTATATAGCGGCCACAGTTTGAGATGAGGGCACAAATCTTATGTATATACATGTAGTAAATTTATGACCGTATGGATAGATCAGCAACAGTCTTTCTCTCTCTCTCAACTCCTTCGTCCGCCTATCCCAATCTCCCAACGGACATGGAAGAAATAAAGCTCTGCTCATCTTCCCAAGAACTACTAGATTACGATGAATCTCCCCTTTGAGCTGGAGCGTCGCGACCAGCATAATTGAACCAAAATTTACTTGCCATCCATAGAGACCCATCCTCATGAAGACAAAAAAAGTTGTAGTCTGTTAATATACATACGGCACAATCCTTGCGTGTCAGGTAATGATAGTTATTGTGGGGGACTCTTGTCCACCCCAGTCGTCAGCCATCATCACTCCCTCCTTTCTATAGACTATTATATCCATTTCCCACATTATTCACATTTAACTTGGTCTTAAAGGTGACAGGCGAGTGTGGAAAACGCTTTCACAATTTCTGTCTTTCTTATTCTTTCTTTACAGGTGCTTTCTCTCCCCCCCCCCTCCGTCTCTTTTCGTCAAATGGACAACATGTTTGTCTACAAGTGAGACAAGCCAAATATAATCCGTCCACACGCATCAACTCCCGACCTAACTACCTGCCTAATTGGTGACTAATGACTCTCTTTGCTGGTAAAGGTGGGGGTGCACGAACATTGTTAGAGAGAGAGAGAAAATAGCCTCTCCCTTTCTTGGGAAAAGTGTGCAACATTTTTTTCTTTTTTTTAGAAATCAAGATATTGCGTTGGTAGTTTGTTTTGTAAAAATAAAAGAATCGTATACAAAAAGGGGGCAGATGGTCTGATTCCTAAATTAGAACGTCTCTCTCTCTTTCAAATAAAATAACATTATGTTTGGGCACTTACTTTCTACTGGGCTCTGTCATCTTATATCTCAGGAAGAGAGAGAGAGAGTGTGTCCGGATGTATTTGATTTATTTGTGTACTCACACGGCTAAGCTAATACACAAAAGTTGTTACATCAACATGCTACCCCTCTCCCCGGTTGTTACATGGCCTCTCTGTTGCTTGTCATGAAATTTAATTAGGTGCAATGTAAACATTTAAATATATACAGGTTTCACATGTAATATTTAAGTGTCCAGGAAAAACATGTACAAAATAATTTTTTAGTCTTTAAATTTTGTATTAGGACAAACAAACATTATTTAATATTTACAAATTGTATTATATCCAAGTTGACTCTAATTATTTCTAAAATAAATAAATTATCTCTCTCTCTGTTTATTTCATACTTTACACTCTCTCGCAAATTAACTGAGTGAGTCACTTCATATAACATTATCTTTTTTTATTTAATTTTTGGTGGGAAGAGAGATGAGAGATGGGATGAACTTTATTGAGAAAATTGAATTGTGGATATTTGATCTATAAGAAAAGGGGAAGAGAAAACAAAAGGACCATGACCACAAAACCTTTGTGGGGTAGCCCATCACCATCACCACAATCAACAAGTAAAACTGACGGCCCATATGGATTCTTTTTTTTATGTATGGAATTGGAGAAGAAAATTTCCCAATGGGTAAACTTTGTAACCCATCCTAATTGGTGGCATCGATTAAGATAAATGTGATATTATTTTCTGATCAACAACCTTCACAAATGTAAGTACATTTGTATGTATGAAAATATATGGGAGAAAGGTTTCAAAGAAAAAAAGTTTTCTCCCAACAAAAAATGGTCAAAACTTGATAGACCTTTGTTGCCCGTATAAAAGTTGTATGCCGGGTAGAAAGGAGAAGGTCTAACTGATTTGAAGGTTGCAGGAGAGAGAGACAAGTAACCTTTTTAGCAGTGTCTCTAACCTGTGCGCTTGACTCTCCTGAGGGTGTGATAACACGGTTGTTGTTAAGCCGTAAAAACTGGAGACAGTAATCGGAAGATGCTGTCGCTTGCCAAAGCCATAGGACAAGAGTAAAAAAAAGGAATACAAAAAAAACTTGATATACACAAACTCATATACATGAAAGAAGAGAGACGGGGGATGGGAGACAGAAAAAAAGAGTCAAAAGTGAGAGAAAATACTCGAGACTCAGTTTGAGGAATATTTTTCTTCTGTTGTTGTACACCATCACAAAAAAAGAGAGAGAGAGGTATGTTGTGATATGTACAGAAAGCATACGGGGAACGGGTAACATACTTTTGTGTCAGTTCCACATGGTGACTTGAACAAAAACTTCTACTGTGACTTCCGGCATCAACAACTAGACTCGTTGTTGTATAGACGGGATGCAAGTATGCACAGGGTGAAGGACGTTATATGGGATAAGGGATTGTGTGTTGTGGATAAGGGGAAAGTTTTTTGGGAGTTTTGTTCGTGATTGCGATTGTAATTGTGATCATGGAAGAAGGAGAAGCGTACAGTTTCGAGTGCAACAGTAGCAAATGGCTATAGAATAAACTCAAGCCAGATACAAAAAAGAAGACTGTGTTGTGTGTGCTTAGGAAGAAAGAGAAGAAGAAGAAAAAAAGATGCGGATTTGGGAGCTGGATGTAGAGACAGAGAATAACGCGCACGTCATACTACTCACTCGCTGTGTGTGTGTGTTTTTACTCTGTAGGTGTAGATCTTGTTCTATGCTTGTACACTAAAAAGTTGTCTCTTGCTTTGCTCTGCTTCACTCACATCCCGGGTAATGCAAAAAGGCAATACGGGGGGGGGGGGGTTTACACGGCACGGAGCGATGCGCCAGCCCTGATATATAGGGAGGCTCGTCTATAGAGAAAAAGGAGGGAGACAGGAGCAGAAGGAGCAGGAGAAGTGAGGAGGATTTGGAACTCGCAAAAACTTTTGCCTAGTTCGCACACTCACTCGTCCTAGTTGTTTCCTGGCAAGCCATCCTGCCTGACGTTCTGGGTAAAAATACTCAAAAATATCTCCCACTACAAACTGATTGTATCATTTCACACACTGTTTTTTGCCCTTTACATACAAAAAAATAAATATACAATACAATCATGTCTTCATTCTCTACTATTTTACTATATCATCGTCCCTACAATAATCATCAAAAACATTCCCTCCAACTTCAACTTGTAAACTTTGTACTGTCAACAATCTCACAATTTAATTTATCGTGATTTACAAGTGTCTCTATCCCAAAAAATCTCCTTCTCCTTCTCCCGTCTTTTTTGTAGAGACTCTACTCTAAATATAAAAACAAAATTACATGGACATGGCCAAGTCCCAGGAAACTGTGAGGACAATCAGAAAGAAATGATTGGAAATCAAAGGAAAACTGAAAACTTGTGTTGAAAATTAGTCTACAAGTTTTTCTCGTCTCCATCATTTCTTAATTATTAAATAAAAATTATAAAAATCAGTGGGGGGCGGGTGGTGGGCTGTGGTGTGGACAGAGTTGTTGGAAATAAAAAAAAAGTTTGTAAAAATAGTGACACAACATGATAATCATCATTAACATCATGGAGAGTTAGTTGTGAATTAAATAAAAGGAACGAGAGGAGAAGGAGAAAATAAATTTCATTACATTTGTCACCTTCTCCCCATTCGTCTTCTCTCTCATCCAGTCTCCCCTCGTCATATACATATATAGTCAAGTGTCTTGATCTGTAAAAGTGTTTTTTGTGTCTGTGTGTGTGTCTGTGCGGCAATTACAAGGGGAAAAATAATTGTCCAACTTACATCCGTGATTTCTTTTAAAACAAAAAAAAATAATTCTTTTTTTTATCTCTTCTCATCTCTTCATCGTCCTCAGTGTAATCTCTCTACTTTGGAAGACTTTAGTGGAAAAAAATTAAAGTTTATTCTTGATTTATTTGATCAACTTGTTACAGTCTTATCATTATCCTGATAATTGATTAGTCAAAATTAACAACCCCCGCTCTTTTTTCCCTTCTTCTTTTCATTTGTGTCTCTCTCTCTTTTTGTATGATACGACAATATTAAAAATACAACAATGAAGGATCATCTGTGGTGGTTTATCAATGGGAGAATGAGCTGACGGAGGACAAGAACCGTCATTTGACATTTTGAAAAAAAAATATTTTTAATTAATTTATTTTTTTCAAAAAGAAAAAAGATGGACTGTGATAAGTTTAGTAGATCATCATCCTATTTTGACTTTAGATGATGACTATCATGTGAAGAGCAAGAGAAGAAGCAAGAAAGAAAGAAAGAAAATAATTTTTTTGTTTTGGTGCTTGTGGAATGTGTTTTTGTTGTATATGAAAAATATATGCGGCAAGATGAGAGTGAGGAGCAAATGTAAAGAAATTGGTAGTAAAGAAATCTCTAAAATGCTTGAGATTAGGGAGAGCAGGTCAGCGTCATAATCAATGTAGACATTATATAAATTTGTGTGAGAGAGAGAGCGAGAGAGAGAGGAAGAGAGGAAGAGGAAGGAAGAAGAAGGAAGATTGAAGGGACCTGCTGTGATTTGTGATACGAAGCAACATTCCTCCGCAAGGATCAACCACCATGGCCTCTGTTGCAGCTTGGCTGCCGGTCAGATCATTTTTTAAAATTTTTATTCCTTTTATTTTTTTTTGCAAATCATCAAATTTTACAATGAATTTTTTTTATTTACAGATGGCCCGGGCTAGCGCCCTCGGCTGGGTTCCGATAGCATGTAAATAATTATTTTTTAAAATAAAATAATAATTAATGTTAAATATAGTCGATGCAAATGTTAATTGATTTTTTTAATGGAAAACAGGTAAAAGTTTACCACCACCTCCAGTTCTGAAGGACCGTTGTAAAGCGGATGATCAGAAACTGTTGATAAATGTGTCAGGGAGAAAATTTGAGACTTGGCGAAATACGCTAGAAAAATATCCAGACACTTTACTCGGCTCTTCAGAAAGAGAATTCTTTTATGAAGACAACAGCGGAGAATATTTTTTTGATCGTGACCCTGACATTTTTCGTCATATACTCAACTACTATAGAACAGGAAAGTGGCGTTTCTTAATTTATCTTTTGTGTGTCATGTCAACTGTGGAGTGAGTGTGTGTGTAGTGTCTACCATATATAAAAAAATTGTACTTTTCATCCTCATTATTAGTTTCATCAAATTTCCAGCCAGTCCCTCGTTCCAATTTGTACCAACTCTTTCATTGTTTGTTTATTACTTGGTACAAAAGAACATTAAACCATTTTGTTTCTCCCTCCATTTTTTAAATGAGGGCCTCATGTCTGTTAAGAGTTAAGAGAGTAGGAAAATGTCACTTTGATTGTTTGGTGTGGGGGGTAGAGTAAAAGATGCATATAATTAAATTTAGACTTTTTTATTGACTCTCTCTCTCCCTATGTAGACATTGTACTTTTTGAGGGAGTCTTATAATCTAAAGCTCTTTTGATGGTTTTAGTTTTCTTGTTCTTTTTGTTGCAAAGAGGGAGAAATATTAACATATGATATAATAAGAGATGAAATGATGGAGCAGTTGAAAAAAACTTGTATGCTAAAACTACTAGAAAAAGTTGGAATCTCTCTCATATTTTCTTTTATATAAAAATCTCTCCCTCCATGTAAAAATCTACATTCCCTCCTTCTCCCATATCTTTAGTCATAAGGTAACCTTATATAACTGATTTTTCCCACGCATCAACTCTTAACTTTTTCTCTCCTTTTTTTATATCCACATTCTCCCCGCCAAAGAGACGTAAAGAAATGCTTCCCAACTTTATTTTTTAGGCCCCCCTTTTTCTCCATACAGCACTCTATTTCGTTTTCTTTTCAAAAAGAGAGGGAATTGTACGGAGTTTAACTGGGTAGTTTTTATATTGAATACATGTATCAAGGGAGAGAGCCCTGATGGCCATGTGGGTTAAAATGAGGGAGTCATGGAGAAAATTTTGGTGTAGTTTGAAGGCTCTACATTTTTTTACAACTCGTACTAAAAAAGAAAGGAGAAAGAAAAGAATCTCAAGACTTTGTTTCTTTTACCTTGGGCACATTTAGATGAGGTATCTGTACAGACAGAGAAAGAGTCTTTGAATCTGTGAGACACACAATGAATCGTAATTCTACCCGGACCCCGGACGGATAGACAGTAAAGAGAGAGAGAGTCCTTCTTTTTATACATTTTTCTTGTGCCAAGGTCATCTCAATTTAATGGTTGTATTCAGTACGAGTGCGTGTGGATGTGTTGCACATAACAAGGTAGAGAGAGACAGGCCCCATGTAAAAAGGTGAGTAAGGGACACGAGGGATTTGGGAAATTGATTGAGGTTGGAAATAAAAATGATAATTTTTGTGGTGAGAAGAGTTGAATGTTACATTTTCAAAAGTCTGAGCCCTCCCTTGAATTTCTATGTCAGAATTAAAATGAAGGAGTTCGTTTTTTTGGGGAGAAAAAGAGAAAGAAAATGGGAATGAAATTTTATGATGAGAAATGAAGGAGGATGTGATGACGTGTTTGATTTGAATGAGATGGAGTTAAAAAAATATTAATAATTTGTGTGATTTGTTGTTTTGTAGGGAAACTACATTACCCCAAGCACGAGTGTTTAACGAGTTATGATGAAGAGTTGGCATTTTTTGGGATACTGCCGGACGTAATAGGGGACTGTTGTTATGAGGATTATCGGGATCGAAAGAGAGAGAATGCAGAGCGACTGTTGGATGATAAATTATCAGAGAATGGTGATCAAAATTTGGAAAAGTTGACAAACATTCGTCAGCGGATGTGGAGGGCATTTGAGAATCCTCACACAAGTACTGCTGCCCTGGTGTTCTACTACGTGACGGGTTTTTTCATTGCAGTGTCAGTGATGGCGAATGTAGTGGAGACAGTGCCGTGTGGTCGCCTTCCAGGGAAAGGTGGGACGTTGTCATGTGGGGAACGTTATAAAACTGTTTTCTTCTGTTTGGACACGGCCTGTGTGATGATTTTCACGGCTGAGTATCTTCTCCGTCTATTCGCGGCTCCAGACCGTTGTAAATTTGTGCGGAGCGTCATGAGTATCATTGACGTCGTGGCCATTCTCCCCTACTACATTGGTCTAGGCATTACGGACAACGACGATGTGAGTGGAGCCTTTGTCACCTTACGAGTTTTCCGCGTTTTCCGTATCTTCAAATTCTCTCGGCATTCCCAAGGTTTGCGCATTCTCGGCTATACACTCAAATCTTGCGCCTCTGAATTGGGCTTTCTTGTCTTCTCACTGGCCATGGCCATCATCATCTTTGCCACTGTTATGTTCTATGCTGAGAAAAATGTCGATGACACCAATTTCACTTCCATTCCGGCAGCCTTCTGGTATACCATCGTCACGATGACTACATTGGGGTAAATTTCCACTTTTTTTACTCTTCTTCTTTTTTTACTTTAAATCTATCCCATATCACTCTCCCATTCATTACATTAAACACCATACACTCTCTACAGGGTCTCCCACTAATCCATTTTTAACTCTATGTCTACACAAATCATCTCTCATTTAATCATCAAAATTCCTATATTTAAATATCACTCATTTCATCTTTTATCTATTTTTAAACACATCCTGTCCCATCAAATTTTTAAAAACTTTGAAATTTCCATTTTAAATTAAAATTGGTCTTTATATAAAGACCGTCAAGTATAAAATAAATGTAAAAACAGATGAAAGGAGTTGGGGGTCACCCTGTATGTTTTTAGCTCCATTCTCTTTGCCCTTGGTCTAATAGTCTGAATGACTATCTCTCTCTCTCTCTCTCATGACCATGTCTTTAAAGAGAGAGGAGATGGATAAAAAAATAACATGGACTGCACTTTGCTCTTACCTTTTTTTTCTAGTCAAGTGAAACTACACATCTTGTGCTTGTGCCCTGTTAGTGTACATATTGAAGGAGCACACATAAGACTTTACTATACAACTGTCTTAAGCTTTTTCCTCATTGCCCTCATTTTGGAAGGGCTCTCGCCGATTACCCACAAGAAAACTCATAAAATATCTTCACTCCAACTAAATGATCCATGGGGAACAGTACCCCCTCCATTGGCAGCATTGGAGACGGAACCATGGAAGCCTCTCTCCACTTTCTCCTGCATAAAAACATCCTTTCTCCCTCTCAGTCCAATGGCAAAGCTCACTTTCTCAAACCAAAACCACTTTTGTTTATATATCTCTCTCTCTGTACAAGCCCCCTCACTTTGAATATTTAACTGAATTCTCTTGAAAAATTTAGTTTTACGTACCAAGTTTCCTAATTTATATTAAACTAATTGATCCTGTCGTCCATTAAAATTCCAACCCTTTTAAATTTCCCTTCACATGACAAGTAGACACTGGAACCAATTTTCAACCCACACACCTGAAAAAACTTTATGTGGCATGTATATACAACTAATTACAGCCCAACGAGGTTTTTCAACTCTTTTTCATCCTCCGCATCTTCCCCTCTCTTTAAGTATAAATAACTAAATCATTGTAGAAAATATTCATACAAAATCCATTAAATATTGTTTTAATTAATTTTTTAGCCCATCTTTCCCTTGTAACTTCTACTCTTATTGGGTAAAATGGGAAGGGATCCCAATTCATGGTTTCCATTGTGTCCTAACCTAACCCATTATATTTTAGTTGGTTGAACCAAAAAAGAAGATTGGGGAGGTATTTTTGTATTGTAAGGGAACCTTGATCATTCATGGAATGGAAAAAGGTAGAAAATTGGAGCAGATGCTCCATTACATTTTACATTGAACTAGAGATGAAAATTGTTTTTTATTCTCTCAACATCCGCCCCGTTCAATACAAGAGACCCAAAAGTGTTACAAAAATGTGATGCACCCACACAACCAGACACACGGCCCTCCTTGGCATCACACCATATCGACCTTGTGAACGTAATTAGATTATTTGAAACTGGTGGGGAAGAGAGAGAGAGAGAGAGAGCGGGAGCGGGTAGTGTCTGTGAAGGAGGGTCACAGGAGAGACATTTTTCAATAGAATTGACTTGTATTTTTGTTCCCTTTAACCTCTTGGTGAATAGATCATTTCCTTGTCTTTATTCAATGCACTTGCACTCTTCAATCCCCCCTTTTTGTTCTTTACGAAGAAGGGGGAGTCTGGTAGATGACACGATGGATGATCTTGTCCACAGTTTTTGCAAATATTTATTGTATTTTTGTCTCTGTTGAGTGTGGTCATCCTTGGGTAGAATTTTGTTGGGATGCGTGAAGAGTTGAACACCTTGTCTTGTCTTTTTGTGGAGGGGGAGAGGTGCAATTTGCCATTAGTTGTTCAAATGTAATCCGTAACCACTTGAACGAAGCTCAAGATGTAGACAAGTCAAAATATAAGTCAGGATGGGTGTAGGACATGTAATAAAGAGTGGGAGGGTTAGTAATCCTGTTGTAACATGAGAATTCATGTCCCTACACTACACAACTTAATATATATCAGTTGAATGTACCCCCTCAGTCTTGTCATGAGAAGGTAATCCTACTTTCACCATCCTCCTTTCTCCTCTTCCTTCTATACAGATAATTTATTTCTACATCTTTTTCAAAGAATGTCTCCTCTCCACACTCCATTCCCACAATAACAACAACAACAATAACAGAATTCAAGCCAATTCTTGTTGTGGAATAAAAGATACAAAATTTTATTGGGGACTTGTTTTTATGTGATGGAATGTGTCGCATGTGGTGGAGTTTTAGGTAGAAATTGATAAATGAAATTGATGCCCTCTTTGAAATGGCTCTCTTTTCTTTGTACATATGAGACAATTGATGAGGTAAAGTAAGTGGTGCATCTGTGGGTGCAAGTCTTTTGAAAAGGGCACCAAGTGGGGTGGGGATTTTACTATGACAATGTGACCACGCTTGATTATATTCCATTTGAGAGTTTTTGTGGTCCCTTAAATTTGTCAAACGTTCCATTTCAAATTACGACGAGTTGCAAGAGAGAGAGGAATTTTCAAAAAGTGAAAGGAGTAAAAGGAGAAAAAAAACCATGGGGATGCTTTGTAGAATGTGAAAAAGTAATTGACATTACGGTTACGGTTAGTTGTACTCTTCGGTAGATATTCGAGTTGGAGAAGAGGGGGGAGGGGGGCTATGATGGCTGTGAATAGTGGATGGTTTTGGTACAATCCCATCCACTTTTGTAATCTACGTACAAGAGAGTGGGTATGAACTGTGTGTCTTGTTGGTACTTGTAGTCTTGTTGTTAGTAGTAACGGTAAGTGTACGTGTGAAGTGTACGAGTCAACGAGAAATACATGTACATGTCCACATAATATTAGATGGTGTAACTAAACCACTATCATCCCAACCCAGCCTAGAACGGACTATGGTAATGTGAAAGTTCACCATAGAATTCACATAGGAATCCTCCCATGTAATGACCACCTCCTTTCCATATAAAACCCCTATACAAATTCCCACTTTATTCTCTCTCTCTCTCCCACTTTCTACGGGGTTTCACAATGTACAAATCTTGTAGGAGAAAAAAAAGAGAGAGAGGGATTCTCGGAAAAAGTCAATAGCATGCAAAATGAAATTCCAACGAGAAAGGCATATGGTCCATCCATTGGTCTCAATATATGGAATGAAATAAAGGAGCCGAGTAAATGGACAAGAAAATATCATCATCATAAATTTTCTACTTGATCAACGACGGCACTTCATTTACATCCAATTCCATGCCCCCCTCCTCCAATGCAATGTCCTCTCATCATGCTAGTCAATCCTTGTGGGAATTATTTTTTTGACAAAAGAAATACTTCAACAGAATTATTCAAGTGTTACTAGAAATGTATCAAATATTATTATTTTAATTATTTGTAGACAATAGGCAATTTATTTTAAATTTAATTCACTAAATAAAGTGGAATTTTATCTAAAATACAAAAATCAACAATATTTCGTAGGAGGAGATGATGATCAATGATTTGACATTGAGTAAAACATTTTTAATCATGTTGAGTTAGCCTCCATTGTAATGAGTGCCATGGGTTTAATTGATGAAATATTAATGGACGTTGGGGTTTTGGGAGAGAAAATTTGTGGTGAGGAGAGTTGAAAAGTATGGGGGGGGGGGAATGTTTGTGTATTAAAATGTGAAAAAATTAAGGCTCAACCCCAAAATATGGTTTCTAGTCTTGGTTGGATGGACTAATCAACTTAACTGTGTCTTTCCCCCCATTTCATGACTTTGTGGTCGAGAGAATCGTGTCAAATTGCTATTCTGACGATAATTCTTGATAATTCAATGTGACAACTTAATAATAATTTGAAAGAAGATGAAGAGAGCGGGTGGGGGAGGGGTGGGGGGATCTGAAGTGTTTATTCATTCATCATCGACAAGGATCCTTGAGTTAAATACAGTTAAGGCACAATTTCATCCCACAAAATGGGAACCCTCATATTGTTCATGTAAATGAAGAGAGAGAAAAAAGAATTCATTTAATGTGCTCAGTCAAAAACCTGTGAAGTGAATCAAAGGTCTCTTGAATGTAAATTCTGAGCCTGATTACAAGTAATCCAACGTGGGTCGATGACTTGACTTTAAATTAGGCAACATGTTACAGAGAGAAACTCAAACCACGAGCCTATTTTCTTGCACTTTTCACTCTTTAACTTTTTTTTTACTTTCTCTCTCCTTTCTTTTCCGCCCTTCAAGCCTTTTGTTTGCCGCCTAATTAATATTTCCACAAGGGATTCTTCATCTCAAAACTTCCCCCCTCTCCCTTCTTGCTCATGCGT
This sequence comes from Arrhopalites spinosus, assembly GCA_034700945.1. Lineage (NCBI taxonomy): Eukaryota > Metazoa > Arthropoda > Collembola > Symphypleona > Arrhopalitidae > Arrhopalites > Arrhopalites spinosus. The sequence continues at coordinate 16,224 of JAQIVZ010001197.1, forward strand.
GACCCGTATATGAAAAAAAGGCGGTTGAAGGACTCGCGAAAAGTTTTTGGCAAAATTTTGGGACAAAATGTATCAAAATTAATTGATTAATGGTTTCATCTATATTTTTACATATTTTTGTTGAAAATTGGAAAGAATTTTTGAATGGCTCTCGAATTTTTTATGGTCTCTCTCTCTCTTTCTCTCTATGGAGAAGAATAAATTAGAATGATTTAACACGAAAAGATTATTGGCCAGAATCCAGCTTTGAGCCTTTTTTTGAATGGGAGACAGTATAAAATATAAAAATCGAAGGACATATTGAACAACAAAAGAAAGTACTGGCGCAGCGGCTTTTCTTTTTTTGGCTCCCTTTGGATATAAAAAAACATGAAGAGATATAGCCACACGAGTAAAATAAGGTTATTTAAGTCGTAGCGTTGTTTCAAGTGAAGCTATACGAAGAGAAAGAGGGAGAGAGAGCCAGTTGACAGTCCTGACCTTTCTTTCTCGCTTTCTTTCATTTCCTCTTGGTTTTCTTGTTGTTGACACAAGAGAGTTTCCTCCCTCCCCTTCATAGAGACATACACAGAACAGCCTCACATTTATCTACAATACTTTTGTTGACATTGCTGATAGCCAGGGAAAAAAAACTCCTTGAGTTGAGACGAGAGAATAAGTGGAAAAACTTATTTTCTCTCTCCCCTCCCCATCTCTATCTCCTCCCCCCTTTCACTTCCAAACGCCAACCACTTTAAAGTCTACAGGGAGAAAGTATCATGCAAAAATAAACTAAATGGCAGGCGAGGGGTGGGTGGAAGATTAGTTAAAACCAAGCCGTTTACTTTCTCCCCTCACAAACATTATTTTACTTTTCTCTTTTCAAGCCTCCATCCAATTTTACATGTCCCCCCTCTCTTCCCTTCCTCACAAGGGAAACATGTAAAATTTAAGGCTAATTTTGATTGAATTTTTACACACACTAAAAAAGAAATTTGTTCCACGACCCACAAAATTATTTATAGGACGGGAGAGGTGTGCACGAAATTTGTCAAAAATTTGATTAAATGAAAAATTCAAGGAACAATATTTTCTATCCTTATACATAAACCCATCATTTTTCCCCAAGTAAAGAATTTTCTCTTATCAAAAAAAAGAGGATGGCCTTGATTCCACATCAAGGTTTTTTTGTAGTTTGACATGGTCCAAGTTTTTTTTGGATTCATGTTTTATTATGTTGTGAGACTTTTTTTTCTTCTGTGGAGGGAAACGAGTGGTGGGTGGAGGGAAGGGAATTTGTTGAAAAATAAAATTAAAAAAAATGAGGTCGATTGAGATTGAGAATATGTACATTGTGCACTGTGTGGTGCGTGTTGCATGCAGTCCCATGGCATGCAAAGAGGGATCTCAGGAGAAAGTTAGAGAGAGAGAGAGAGAAGAATAGAGAGGGGGGTTCTCATGAGGAGTTTCCTGTATTATGAATGGGGGTAAAAAGGGAGTGCATAGTATAAATATTTTTCACAGAGAAAGTACAGTTAGTGTGGCTACTGCGGGTGTTGGTGCAAAAAAATAGACGGCCACACGCCATGTCGTTGTCCAACTGGTCTTACTTATATACATACGGGATTTTTTTAAAAAAACGATTCTTTTTTTCTTTCCTTTTGGTCAGATTTTGATAAAGAAGCTTTTCTCTCTCTCTCTTGCTCTTGCGTACCACACTAGAGAGAGAGAGGGAGGTGAAAGTCCTGTGAAAAGAGAAATTGAAAGGCGAGAAAGAATGAGGAGACGGGATTAAAGAAAGGGCAAAAGTTGGCCAAGTCTATAGTTATATGAGCTACTTTTCGAGTTTATTGTTCGGTGGCATTGGAAAGAAGTTTTAGAGAGAGAGAGAGAGAGAGGAAACTATGTTCACTTGTTCTGTCTTCTACACACCTCGGCAGCTGTAAAGTATGACACACCTTTGGTGGCTCAAAGATTGTCTTTTCCTATTGTACGAATTGAATCTCGTTTTCTCCATGTTCTCCCAAATAAAATATATATTGGAACAGGGAACCAGGTAGACAAGACACATTTTTCCAGAGAGAGAGAGAGAGAGAGAGAAGGGAGGGATGAGATGGAAAATATATGTATGTGATTGAACAAGAAAAATAGATGAGGATAAAAAAAGGGAATATGCCTCGAGAAATATGGAATTTGAATTTTTCCAGTTGGCTTGGCCGGTGCCAGGTCATTGGGTTGCTGGGATTGGGTAAAAGAAGGAGAAAGGGAGGAATGATGTAGCGGTACATATAAAAAAAGGAAGAGAGAAAGTCTTGCTTGAGATGAGACACGTGGGAATTAAAGGGGCAAGTGAGAAGTCTTTTTTTCCTTTTTTTTTGCTTTCATTGTGTCTCATTGGAGAGGGATAGAGGGGAATGGGTAGAGACGTTGGTGTAATACAAAAGTATTATTCAACTCTTTGTCTTTTACAGTTTTATTTCTAGTCGAGCATGTTCCCCTCCTCAATCTTCCCTTTGATGACGACTGTCGCCATAGCAAAATTCAATCATTTAACCGCCCAAGGAGAACGGCATTTTCAACCGCACCCAACCAAACTTTTAATATTATAGACAAACTCCCGTCTCCATAGTCTGTCCAGGTGTATCTCCACAATCATCCAGCGAGAGAGAGGGATTAAATTAGAAAAAGAGGATGACGGGACTTGGAGTCTAAATTGTTTTGAATTGTGAATAATTGTCTCTTTAATTTCCTGAATTAATTATTTAACAAAAGAGAAAAGGCGGACAATGCACTGTGCTCCGTATATTTTAGTTGAATAAAATTACATAATAATCTTTAAATCTTCAGACGGAGGAGAAAGAGAAGATAAAATTATTTTTTGGAGGGTGATCTATTTCATGATTAGAAAAAAGAAATTTTAGATGAGAAAAAAAAAAGATTGGCAAATATTTTGGAGCGGGGATAGAGAGAGAGAGGGAGAGCAGTGTAAAGAATACATGGGATGAATGTTAGCTTAGAAAGAGAAGAGAAGATGATCACTTTGTGTGTGTCGTAGAGAGAGAGAGAGAGTATGGACCCTCATAACTTGTAACTTGATTATAGTGATGGTAGAAAAACACAAGGAGAATGTGGGCAATGTTCTATCTCTGCCAGAGAGAGAGAGAGAGCAAACCAATTTGACTCTGTGTATGTTTAAACGAGGTAGAATGTAGGAGAGAGAAGCGGGTTTGGTTTTTCTATGCATTTTGCAATGTACCTTAACCATCCCATCACCAATGCCAATGTTCCATTTTCTCTCTCTTTTTTTCAACTGCCTTGCCAAGCTTTGTTAACATGGGACCCCCAAAGTTTGCTTTAGTCTCTCTATTTTTCTCTGTAATCTGCATGCTCTAACTATAGACATGAAAATATATGTGAGAACCTTCCCCAAAAAGGGAAAAGTGAGAGAGAGAGAGAAGCCAGTCAAGCTGACATGGGCAAGAGGACGTAGACGTATATTGCTTCACTGACTACTGCCATATAGTTTTACCATGCCATTATTGATTGGAGGTTCCAACCACCAGTAGATTTAGAGAGAGTATTCCACTATGACTTCCAACTTTCGAATAGGCTGAGATGGAGGTAACTGTAGTTGAGAGGTTTATGTGGTTACTTTTATAACTATACCCCCCCCTCTCTTTTTATATAACATTTCCCAAAATCTATAGACAACTGACAAGATTCCTCGTTTCCTCCTCTTCCATGTTAAATATAGTAAACCCATGATATTCCTCTCTCTCTCTCTTCACAATCTAAGCTCTTACTTTTTAACATTTTTCTCCCTTTTTTCCTTTCTCTTTTCTTTTTAGAATGACATGATCTTGAGTGTACCAAAATGTACATTCATCAATATTGACCATTTTATGATGACTTTGTATTTCTTTGGCACTTGAAATCATTTTACTTTGCTCTTTCTCTTCATTTTACGTTCCACTCCATAACTTTAAAATTTTTTGACTTGGGCTTGTCATTTTCAATCTCAGAAATATTCTTGTGGCTTGACTCTGTCGAGTCAGTTTGTGCGTGTGAAAAATATTTCGTCATCTTATTTTTTTGAAGAAATTTTCACTCTATATATTTTTAAATGTGTTTGAGGTCTTGAATCATGTCCAAAAAAATAATCTTGTCTAGTTTTTTATTTTTGGTTTTTAATATTAATGCGTAATATTTTTTATCTACAAAAAGGAAAGGACACTGAACTTAATGTTATTGAAAGTTAATTAAAATAATTAACCCATTTAAATTTCTCTTGGGTTACAAAAGTAATATTGATTATAGTAGAAAGTATAAAAAAGTGAAAGTATATGAGCCACACCTTTCTCCTTTCTCTCTTATGGCCACGATTATTCTTGTCTCATTTTATTTAATTTGTGACTATAAAAATTATATGGCGGTTGATAAATTGACAAATTATAACGGTTTTGGAATTAAGTTAAACAATTTGTAAATCCTTAAGTTTACAAGTTAACTAACAACTAGAGAAATGATTTCACTTAACAGACAATAAAAAATTTGTCTGTCACATGAAATTCATTAATCAATCCACTCCATAATAATTTTATTGTCGATTCAAATAAAGAGACAAAATATTTTACAGATAAAATATTTTCTAGGAAATATGAAATCCGGCTCAAAATTTGAAAAGAATAAGCTCAAACGGTTTCCAAAAGAAGGATTTGAACATGAAGACAATTTGTTATAAATGTGCAGAGAGAGAAAGCGAAAGAGAGAAAGTTTTATCTCCATGACGTTCCAGGGAAGCTGTAAAAGATTATTTACACTAGGTACTTATTTTTGTATACATAGATTCTATGACATTTCTCTGTGCTCCTAGCTGATGAATTCTAGTCTCCAGAGACTTTCTCCATGTAGGAATGAAGGAGGGGGAGAGTGGGAAGGGAAAGAGAGAAATTTCATTTGGCTCCATGAATGCCAGGGAGTACATGAAAAGTATTTGGTGAAAGCTGGTGGCAATTCGTCAAATAGGAATAATTACCAAATGAACTTTTTCTTTTTAGTGAGCAATAGAGGGGGGAGATGAAATGTAACTAACAAATAGAACGCACGAGGAGTCGGCAAGGAAACTAACGAGAAAGGAGATTGCCACCACAACCACTCTCTCTCTATTCTATACACACATTTCCTATCTTGTTTATATCTGGGAGTGCGTGTACTCAGCAAAAACAGAGAAAATTATTTTACATTTCAAATACCCCAACTCACGTCAGTGAATCCCTTAGCACACTAGAGACAGAGAGAGAGAGAAAGTAAAATTTGCACTCCATCGCCAGGTCGTCATGATCTGTTTAGTACAAATAGAGGAGAAAGTTGTAGAGAGAGAGAGAGAGAGAGGAATGTGCGTGTGTCTTTTCATGAAATTATTCAGAGTCTATTCCTCCTTGTGCTATCAAGTTGAGCTTAGAATTTGAGACGAGGAGAAAAGAAGGGAAAAGAGGCAGAACTGAGTGAGAGTGCAACTCGGAATTCTCTGTAGACTTAAATGATTTCACAAAAAAACCCATAAGGTAATCTATAGCTACTCCTCCACTTTCACTCCCCCTCTTTTTTTTTCTCTCGATGGAGAAAGAGAGTTTTAGCCGACACACACAAAGTGTTTAAAATGATCCTAGAGAGAAAAGTACATGCAAATGCGTTCATGTGTATGAAGATCCTTTAGATTACTACAAGAGAGAGTACATTTTATGTGAGGAATAATGAAAAGAAGTGAAATGTGTAGAACCCTCTCAATGGCTTTATATGATTCCTCTATACCAACTTGTCGCATCGTATCGAAACGTTCATGCATCTCTCTCCCCATTTCTTTTTTTTCTCTCTTGAAGAGAGAGAGAGAGTTAAAGGGATACAATTCCTGTCTGCGCATTTATATTGATCAACGTCTCCTTCCACTTGGCCTAATATTTTACTATATGGCTCTACTTAAGCAACGATTAGAGAAGAGGCCAACTCGTTTTACTTAAGATTAGCTCTCTTCAAGCCAATTCCATAAACTAGAAAATCCTCCATACAACCTTCTCCCAATTTTCAACGACTTTTCAACTTCTTTCTCCTTCTTATTTACACACTCCATCCATCCAACTTTCTTTTGTCTTTCCCTTTAGTTTACTTGATACATAAACTCCATTGCAAAATGGTTTATAATTCTTTTTCTTTATTCATAAAAAATGTACATTTACATGTGAAATGTTGAATTTTACAAAAAAAAAAACAAACAGGATTTCAATGTAAAATTAACCCGTACATGTTTCCATGTTCAACACTCTCAAAGTGTGCTTCCTGTTTCTTTGCCATTATTTTTTTTGGTGCATGTGTGGAGGTACATGTGGACAGATGGTTTTGGAGTTGCCAATTTGTCAATTCATTGAATAGAGAGAAGAAGGAGGGAAGGAGGGGGGGAATGAAAGAAGCAGGAAGAGTTGGATGGATAAAAAAACTAGTAAATAAATTTACCACGCAGTATAATAAATTTTATGGAGTTTCCAATGAGGCCCCACACGCATAGTCAGTCTTCTCTTTGTACATTGTAGTTGAGATTGTGATTGAAGTGTATTAAAAACAGAGCATTAACTCCTTCTCTAGGATTAGAGATAGACTTTGTACAGATATAGCCATGTACACCATTTTTTTCTCTCTCATGTGTAATTGTAGGCAGGAACATGGAACGTCACTGAGAAATGCGGTCTCTCTCTCTCTCTCTCGTCTCCTTAGTGAGTATAAACATGGATATACAGAGTGGTATGCCGTCTGACAGGACACATGATGGTCTTTTTCAACAAAGTTGACGTTAAAAGATTTGTTGAGCGAATGGAAGAAAGAATCGGGCACATACTGCAACAGAGTGGCAGAAAAAGTACATCTTCACTAGTGGCAACTACTCTACTCTCTCTCTCTCATGTGTATAATGTGCAACGTACGTAACTAATGTAACTTCCATTCCTACATTGAGTACATGGGAAGAGAGAGCTATGACCAGGCCAAGATGAAGAGAAATATATTTTGAAATTCTTTGACTTGCTCATGCATACAAGCCGGGTTTATGGTTATAATCAATGGAGGGAGAGTTATAATATTTATATAAATAAAAATTGTAGACACAATTTTTATTACTCCATGTCACAATTTCTCTCTACTGCACTAGTTTTTTTCCAAAGGAAATATTATGAAATACCATGTCTACTTTTTCCCTCTTGCCCTCGTTCCGGCACGTCATAAGTAGCATCTTTTGTCTTGTCCTTCGTTTCATTTTCTTCACTTTCTCTCTTGGTGGAATGTGCCGTTTGGACTGGGGGGTTGGGAAATTGGAGTCAAGTGTAGAATAAGTTTTTTTTGGACTACATGTTGTAACATGTTGGATGTAGGTCAAATGACCTCATACATTAATACCAAGGCGGGCACAATGAGTCTCCCCTTAGTCCACCATTACCACCTCCCATCATTTATAGGAGCTTATGATCACTATTTTCATATGACGGGGAACACAAGACTGGCTAATAATTACATGCTGTCCCCGATTAACAGCAATATTTCCTTTACTATCACCACAAAGACCCAACAGCCAGAACCAAGTACCACTACACTATTTATCTTTTTTGTCCATCTCTCCCTCCATTTTTATTTTTCTCCATCTCTCTCTCTCTTTGTATTACACACACACACACACAGTACAAAAGAGTCTCCTTTCTGAGCCCAATATTTTTTACAACAAAAAAAATAATTTGTACATGTACACATACACACACAAGCTGGAGAAACATGCTCAAAATTACTTTGGACGAATAATGGAGCTGCCAGTAAAATTTGTGTTTGTTTTGTCGGAACAAACTCTTTATTATTCTCCCTTTTTTTTTTGTACATGAAATAAATAATTTTTTATATGTAGAAATGAGGGTAGAATAATATGCAAAAAGAATTATATTAAATGAACAAATAAAAATTTACCATAATTAAAATATGTCGACTAAATGAACCAATTATATTTTTGGAAATGGGATAGTTGTAAAAAGAAAGGACAGATTGTTTCCATGTTTTTTAATCCAAACCTCCTCCTTCCGTGTCCTGCTGTTGTGTATGACTTGTTGAAAAATGCGAGGATATAAATATAATCTGAAAAATGATGACAATGTGGTAGATTTTGACACCAAACAAAATAAATTGTACGAAGAAAGGAAATTGACGAGATTTTTACTCTGTCCCCATTTCATCACATTTTACATTGTCTCTCTCTCTCTCCACACTAAAAACTTGTACAGTTGGCAAGACAAGAATAGACAAACGAATAGCGAGCCATTTTTCCAGCTTAGAGAAAAAGAGAGAGATTTTTGTATACACAATGTTTTTTTATATGTACAAATGTCTCCCTATTTCACAAGGAGGACACATTGTACAAACAACAAAATGGAATAGTTTTGTCTCCCTGTATCAAGTACAGGAGGAAAAAAAATATTTCAATAAAAAAAATCTTTTCTAGCCAAAAAGTATAATCTTGTGTAACTTTATACTTTCTTTTTTTGGGTGGAAAATATATTTTTGGGTCCTTATACAATTTCTTGTCTTGAATTGAGCAAACAATGACACATTTCTCTCTCTCTGTATAAATATGAGAAGGCTCAAGACTAAAGAGTCTAAACAAAAATGGCAGACTCTCATTCCATTGACGAATGCTTAATCTCACAAATTTAAGTCTGTCCTCATGATGAAACCTCTTGGTGGATAAAGTTAGAAAAATGAGGAAATGACTCCTCTTGAATAATACAAAAAAAATGGAATTTGGATGAGAGTAGTAAATTGTGAATTATCTGTATGTAAATGTAAATAAATGGAATAGATGTAGAGCAAGAGAAAAAGAGACAGAATATTTTTTTGAAAAAGAAAAAGAAGAAGAAGATTCTACAGCACAACCCTTTTTAATTTCACAATGCAAATAAAGATTCCGTTTAATGTTTTTAGGAGAAGACTAAAAAGACAGAGAGAGAGAGAGAGAGAGAGAGAGGGAGTTTGAATGTAAACCTTATGCATTAAAATGTATGTACGGTACAGTCAATTAATACAAAGTGGAACGAAGAATACATTTTGTAGGGGTTTTTACCATCAAAATCTCTTTTTTTCCTTTTCTCAAGACTTGAAAAATGTATTATTCTCTTCTACTCAACAAGAGGGAGAAAGAATCCTACATCTCGATTTTCTCTTTCTCTTTATAAATATACTTTCTCCATCTGTATTCCTCTACAAAGTCTCCCATTTTTGTTCCCAGAAAAAAAGAGCTCTATCAAGATGAGATGGCAAATTCCATTTTTTTTCTTCTTCGCTTTTCCAATGTGTTCCAATGCTGGCGGGCTTGAGGAGTCCAGAATTGTTATTTCAACTTTTTTTTTTATTCCAGAGGCAATGGATACAATCCATTGGGTAATAACCTCGTCAAGCTGAAGAGTGAACAACTCTTGCGCTACCCAACTTTCACTTGAGGTTAAAAAAAAGGAGAGAGAAAGAGATAAGCTTCTCATTCTCTTGTTTCATTTTGATTCTTTATTGATTTATACTTGATCATTTCATCTCACCCAAAAAAAAAGTTGTTATGTGACCAAAACAATAAATGGGGAAAGTGGGAGACATAAAGGGGCCAGTTTGTGGACGCCTCAGTTTTTTTGGGGTGTTTAATATACAAAAAAATGTGATGATGATAGTTTGTAGTTTCATTAGTGTTTTTTTATAATGTTACCTATTTTACACAGTGGGGAGGAAAAAATGAGGAATCCAATGGGGAAAAGGTTTTTTGGGATGGGCTGCTTCAGTTTTAGTTTGGTTTTAAGAATATGACATTTTGCCTTGTAAATTCATTAGCCCATTCCACAGAGGGGCTTGTCAAGTGTCTTGAAAAAAACTTTTTCTTGACATTTGCACCATTTAATTACGTACTTCCCTTGGAGACGTTAGTTTCTTATTCTCTTCTTGTTTTTTTTTCTTCTTGGATGTGGGCTGTACAAATTGATTCTTTGAGTATCCTTCGTGTGAGAGGACACGGGGAGGGGCTGTTAAAATTTGGAACAAGCATAAAATAACATGAGGTAAAATTTGTGTATAAATATAACGGTCTTGTACCTCTCTCTCTCTCTCTATTTGAAAAATGTTTTATAAATTTTTTTTTCTTCTGTTTCTCTCTCTACTGACTATAAGCTGCTACTTACATATAACAAAATGGAATTCCGATGTCTTTACTCTTTGCAAAAATATTCATGTTTAAAAATTATTTTGGTGAGTTTATTTTCATTTGAGAAATTTGAGGTGAGCCAAAAGCAAACCATAAATTTTTGACCGGGCTCTTCTTCGAGGTCAGAGATGTATAAGACAAACAAGAAAAGAGTTTTTTAAAAAAATTCTGTATTTCTTTTAAAACTTGTCATAGTCAAAACATTATTGGAAATATACACAAAAAAATATGGATCATATTTTTAAAAATTCCACAAGAAAAAAAAGATTTCTGGTTTTTATAAAAAAAGAAAGAAATCTGTACAAGGATTTTTTGTGTGTACAAAATACAATTCTTGATGGGGGGAGAAAGTATGGAGTGCTGTATGAACTGAGGGGCATATGGAAAATTTTGTAAGTTGTCTGCTGTCTGTGTGTGTGGCATGAGTTAATCTTTGAAAGGCTGCTATGTTGAATCTCTCGAATTTTGAGCCCCCCGTATAAAAATAAACGGAAATGAGCAGGTGGAGCAGCTGACTCTTGGACGATCCCATTGAGTAAGCCCATCTACTTTCGTCCCCAGTAGGAGTCATACAAAAAAATAAACCAAGACTACATGAAAGAAAAAAAAAGAATGACAAAGGCCGAGTAAACTGAATTTTCAACCAGGAGCCTCTCTTTGTGTAGTTTCCCATGTATTCGTAGAAAAAAAAGAAGATGAGAAAGTCATAGAGGAGAAGAAAAAAAGACAGCCATATAATGAATCTGATTAGAATTTGACGGTTATATATAAACTATGTACAAGAGAGAGAGAGATGGAGAAAGACGTCTGTAAATGTAGAAAGTTATTTAAGTATTTTTTGGGGGGAAAGTCTTGGGTTTCTTTATAGTTGGTGAGGGGGGATAGAAGTAATTGATGGGGACTAAAAATACCTGTATGTGTATTATAGACACAATGTAAATTGGGAGGATACTGATACTCTGTACATAAATAGAAAGTGAGGCAGACGGATGGACAGAGAAAGGATATGACGTACTTTCCTCCATGCGTCTAAAATGAAGGTAATCTTTTTTTGTGCTGAATTTTGGGGATGTAGACAGATTAGAGGAAATGCAACGTATCCTCTTTAGACTCTTCCTTTTTTTTCACTCTCGAGCAGTCAGAGTTTAATGTGGTTAGCACATCAAAAGGTACAGTAAAAGATTCTCTCGCTGTGTAATTGCTATTTGGATCTTTTCTTTTTCCCCAAAGCAATCATGAAACAAAATAAATCTCAAATGATATCCTTGTTTATTACGAGACTCCTCTCCCTCCTCCTTTCTCTCTCCTTCCTTCCAACCAAAACCAAAAACTCTCTTTTCTCTTACAAATCTTCCAACGTCTTTTTTTTTACTTCCCTGGCAGACTGAGAACCATCTCTCCATCTTTTGTTCCATGCTAACGACCAGCTTGGAGAATTCCCTCTCCCTCTTGTACATCTCCTCACTCTCCATCTCCTCGTTGGGATGCCTAGATTAAAGGCAGAGGCAAAACCATTTATTTACCTTGTCCTACTCTCACTACACAATTCCGTATGTACTCCAATGGATGGGCAATGGGAATGGCCCACAAATGACTAGAGTTGCCATTTTCCCCGGCCAAACTCACAAATTAATTTCTTGAGTTAATTTCCTTCTCCACTTTGAAATTAATTTGAATTGTACATACGATGGAGGGGGGACTAGGTACGTAAATGACGGGGGTAATTAAATGACAATCGAAAGATAATAAACGAGAAAAGTCCCTCATCTTCTCTCTCTGTGATTCAAATTTTCTTTATATTTCTCTCTCCCGTCCTTTAACCCTTTTACCTAGTCCATGTGACCTATTCTTCCATAGTTTTTTTTCGGAGAGAGAATAATAAATTTTAATTAGAATAATGAATCATGCGCTCTCCTTTCCAGATTTGGGATTGGAATTGGAAAGGAGGAGAAAGTATTTTGTGGGTGATTATAAATGAGAAAAAAATGGGATTAATTTTGATGGAAAGGAAATGTGATTTTAATTTTTTTGACTGGAGAAAAGTGTGGTAGGGATGATACGGAGTTTGTGGGTTTGAAAAGGACTAAAGGACTTGAAAAGAATGAATTATGGGGACCAAGTTTTCAGTGGAGGAATAGTTGATGATTTCCTGTCTCGAGGCACCGAGAATATAAGTCAAAGTCAGTGTTATCGAATTATATTGATAGCTCTTCTTTCTCTTCATCTTTTGCATATATTTGTCTTTGTAACCTTTTCCTACCTTTCCCCTCTTTCTCTTTTCACAACACAAAGGACTGAAGAAAGTCGACGGTGGATTCTGCCAAAGATATTTAAGTTGACTACAAATAAACTAAATGCTCCACTTGGCTAAGAAAAACAGAGAGTGGGAGAGAAATACACAAGAAATGGAGGAGATAGTCAAAAGAGACTCTTTTTTCCTTCCCAAATCTCTTTTTTTGTCTTGCAGACAACTTTTTCAATCAATTTTAAATCAAACTTTATATTTCTTTTTAACTTGAACAAGATTCCAAGACAGACAGCAAGCAGACAAAAAAAGAAGAGGAGGGAAGGTGTAAATTTTTAACTTTGTGAGCTTTTTATGTGGCCTTCAAAAAAATAAAGTTGCCGTCATCCTTCCTTCGACTCTCTCTTTCTCCTTACTTTCACTTGATGCTGGAGGGATAAAGAGAAAAAACTTAAATTACTTTATAAATTTAGCCCACTCTCTTTATACAAAGAGAGAGAGAGATGAGAATGGGGTAAAGGAGGCGTCAAAAAATTGAATTTAGTTGAAGAAAAAAAAGAGAAAGAAATCTCACATGGAGATGGAACAAGTCTATCGATCCAAGAGTACCCCACAATTAATTCATGATGATGTATGTATCATAGAAAAAATAAGAAGGAAAGAATATATCTCAAAAATATTCAAAAATTCCTTTTTTCTTCTTCCTAAAACCTTCATCTTTACCATACGTTTCACCTTGGAAAAGATAAAGAGACTCGTTTCCCTTTTGACTTTTATTTTTTGGATCATGTAGTCGTGTGTATTATCAGAGAGAGAGAGGAAAAAATTGGACGATGAGCTAAACTAAGATGGAAATATTATGCAAGAACAAATCAATCATAAAGAAAAAGGCCTAATGGATTAGATTTCAACTTTTTGGGCCCCACGTTTTTGACTCTGGTAAAAAATGGGGGGGTTCACATATCGAGGTACTCCCAAAGTTGTATTGACTTTACGTTGAATTTCCATTCCGCAGACTTTTTTTTATTCTTGTGCAACTCTACAGTGAGTAAATATATGGATATGGATGGAAGAAGAGGGATATGATAGAGATTAAGGGTGAAAGCAACGCGGCTTTTTCCCCCTGTACTGTCTCTATTCTCATCCTGACATTCTCATCTTGCTAACGTGAAAGTTCCTTCCTCCTCCCTCCAGCCACTTTTCTCTCCTCCTCCTCTTTTTTTACTTTTAGTTTTGTCCATGGAGCTCATATTCCATGTACATCCCAGTCATAGCCCTTCTTTTTGTGTCTCTGTCTGTCTCTCTCTCTCTATAGAGAGAGAAAGCTGTAGCCCCGTTCACTCTCCATAAAATGGAAGATATGGTAGAGAAAAGGATGGAAATGAAAATAGGGAAAGCATCATCTTGTGCAATTTAAAGTCAAATGTAGGGAGTTGGAGTAACATGTTATGGCTCTTCTTTTTTTATATATATCCCATCATGGGTAGTTTATAGTACATTCCATGGATGAATGCAGAGCCCCTCTCTCACTCTCTGCTTGTGCTTACCATCCAACTGAATATTTCACAAGAAACCTTTTTTAACCCATCATTTCATATAGACATTCGTGGGGAGGCAGGGTTACATGAGTGACTGTGTAGGTTGTGTGTGTGTGAAGGAGATAAAGGGTTTTTAGCCATCTTTGCAAGGTAGTTGAACATGTTGTAGAAGTAGCCGAGGTGATTTTCTTTTTTTCAAACTATATATCATCTCATCTTGTGACATATGCTTCTCAATAGCAATCCCCCCATCCCATCCCATGTTTGACTCAGCACTTGGAGAAAGAGAGAGAGAGAGAGAAAGTGGTGGGTACAAGTATTTGGGAATGATGAGCACAAAAATCTTTTTCTATATGAATGTAGTCCTACTTACACTTGCAAGGAGGTGGTCGAGATGGACAGGGAGTTGGGAATGACGTGGTTGGCCCTCCAATCCCTGCCCGTCCTCTTGGAATGTAGAGAAAGAGAAAATAGAAGAAGAGAAATCGCTTCCACTCTCTAATTTTTTACCTATACCCCCATAGCCATAGACATCCTTGTGTGTATCTGTATATGGGTCATGTGTAGGGGAAATGGAACCATGTACCTCCACACTACTTTTTAGGGAGAGTGAAAAAAAGGGTTAGTGTGTTGGAGTTTCACTTGGGGAGAGAGAGAGAGAGGAAGGAGAAAGTGATAGAGTGTAAGTAGTTGAATGGTTGGGTTTGTGCTGGCAGGGAAAGGGGAAAAGGTGTCCATATTATATGTTGGTCAGTCTGTAAAAAGGAGCATGGACGGTTTGAATATATATAAAAAAATAGGGGATAAGGGGAAAGTAAGGGAAAGTGAATGGACGAGGGGGCTGGGATGCATGGATGCGGTCTGATGTGTTCAAATCAAATTACCTCGTGTGTTAGAATTAGATTGATTCTAACTTTGAATTTATGTCCTCGCTCCATCTCCACCAGCTACCACACTCCTACCCCTCTATACACAAATCTATATACGGAGAGAATGAACTTTTTCACATGAATTCACATTTCAACTTTCCTTATCCAAAATTCTCCCTCTCTCTCTCTCGTATAGACATTGACGCTCACCTTTTCCAGTCTTTTATGTTAGACAGAGTGAAACATCATCCCATGGATGCCATTGGAGGGTCAACTATTTGGACGTCAGTTTGTACATAGATTTACCACATCCTCTTATCTCACTCCTCTCCACAATTATGTCACAGGGGAGAAAGCACCCTTTCATTTATAGTTTACATTATCAAGTCTAAAATTACATTTTAGGATCAACATGAAAAAGGATTATTTAACCTAATGCTTTTCATCACCCCCCCCCCCCCCAAAATGTGGTCCCCTGAAATTTGATGAGATTTCTCTCTCTCTCTTATTTAGTAAAGGACAAAATGTGTGGCTATTTTTAGAGAGACGGATTTTGGGAGACTGGAAAATAATATTAATTTAAGAAATAAATTCTATTCATTTTGATTCCAAGTAATCAACTATAGTACATTAATATGGGTACCATCGTAGTATGGACATTAGAGAGGAAATTACTTTAGCAAATAAGGAAAAGGGGAAAAAGTGTGATGGGACTATAATATCCTTTCACTGGGCTAAGCAGCTAAGAAAAAAAAAACTATATAGAAAATTTTGTGGGGCCCACCATTATAGTCAATCTTCAAAATGGCTTTTTGGAAGAGGGTGAGCAACGTTAAAGTGCTAATATACATAAATGGTAAATAGTCCAGTTAGTTTCTCCAACCAAGGATTTCAATAGAAAATGATGACAAGGTAAAGGCGGGTCAGTGGACATTTCAAAACTTTCTCTCCTTTCTCATCCATGTCTATATAAACCCTTAGAAAAAAAATCTTGACTTTCCATTTCTATTCTCTCCAACCATTCCTTTCTCTTAGACTAAAAAAATGCATGTCACCAAGTAAAGGGAAGGTGGAGAGACGTAAAAAATACATTTTTTTGTGACGACACAAGAATTTTTCTCCTTGCCAAGGTTTTCAGAGACAAAGAATGAAAAAGAAGTTTCTGGCTAAGAATATTTTATGGACAAGAGAGAGAGTGTGTGTATTTGTAGATGTAGGGGAGAGGGGGGGGGAGTATGTAGTGTTGATTTCACTGGTTGATTTGTTGGGATTGGGGAGAAGGGGGCTAAATAAATAGGTTAGGACTGGTGACTGCTCTTTCGACACGGCCAAGACATGGGAATGGCACAAATGCTGACTTGGAGGATTGCATTGGTGGTTGTTGTATGTGTAATCGACAAGCATGAGAAAGACGAGATATGCTCTCACCTTTGACGAAAAAATCCACATGCACATGGTCTAGCCAAATCGAAATCATCAAGACTAGGGACAAAAAGGGGAAAGGAACAAGTCGGGTGAGAGTGAGAGAAAGAGAGAAAGAAAGAGAGAGAAAAAGTGAAAGGGAATTGTAGGATACGGGGAGAGACATACATGGTGTGTTAAAATACAGTGTCTTATGTATCCAAGAGAGAGAAAGAGAATCAAGAAGAAAGTCCTCGTTTGTTTGTAGAGAAAGAGAAAAGAGAAAAGAAAAGATGGAGAAGCTGAGCGACGTGGCTTCCTTGGACTTTCTTTACTTGAATCTTGCCAAGCCGTCTGAATCGATCCGCTTCCCTCTTTTCTTTTCCATTCACATTCAATGTGAACATAGACAATATCAATGTATAGTCTCTCCATGTGTATTTTATTTCCCATCTCTTCCACTATACCCACCAGAGAGAGAGAGAGAGACGGGAAAATAAAATTTAGTCAGCCAAGCTTTTATTATGTATACATTTTTCGAGCACACTCAAGTACATATTTGACAAAACACTGACAAAAAAACATTTGCCTCGTTGATGCGAGAGAGAATTTTTTAAAAAAGGGAAAAAGACATTTTGAAAATTTCTTCAAGATGTAGAATGTGAGAGAGGAGGCTCATGGCAAGAAAGAAATGGAAGACAATGATGACTGTAAGACTGAACAAGTAACACATCCATTACTTGGGATGAGTGGCAATTGAGAAACTTTACGAGAGTCGATTAAGTTCAAAGACAAGCATCTGCAACCAATCGCTTCTTCACATTCTCATTCCAGGTAGTTTAGAAGGAACCAAGTGCGAAAGCATTTAACTTATTCCTCATCATCATCTTCCCTTCCTCTCTCTCTCTCTCCACTTTATTCTTTACACAAAAAGGGAAGGTTTATATAGTGAAAGTATGTGGCCATAGAAATTCCTCTGTACATTCCTATACCCCCTTCAATTATAACCCTCAATATTTTTCACCCATTCCACTTTCCTATATTTTATAAAAGCAAGACATGAAGGAAGAGAGAGAAAGTGAATGTGGCTTTTTGTGAAAAAGCGCAGATGGGCAACGACAACCTTCTCAGTTTTGAAACCCAGGACTCCCCATCTTCACACACACACACCCAAGCAATAATAAGCACACTTCACTTGAGTATGAGCCTTGGATGTATTTTTTTTTAAACCAGAGACTCTAGAAAAAAAAGATCTTTTTCAATTTTATCCCTTTTTACATTATATTATATTACTTTCGTGTAGGTTTTTCTTTCAAAAAAAAATGGGAGAAAGTGAGGAAAAGAAGTTGAGTAATTCTGGGTTGCTCTTTTCTTTTTTTATACGTGTGAAGGTATACTATAAAAATGTATAGATTTTTTTCATAGAGTACAAAAAGATGAGAGAGCATCAAAAAATTGGGATGGTACTCGATTAACTGTAGTTTGTACAGGGATACTCAATTTATCTCTTGTTATTATAAAAAACCCACTCGTGAGAAAATCATGAGTGAAAAGAGGGGAAAAGAAAATGGAGAAAGTATAATTTGAAGTTATGTGTGTGAAAGAAAGAAAGAGAGGGAAAATATGAAGGAGACTCTTGAGGTCGTGGAGATGATATCTGGAGGATATTTTCTCTATAGAGAGAGCATATGAAATGAGATGATGATTGTAAGACACGGAATAAAATGGCAATGACAATGACCACCACCACCCAAACCCAGTTTTCATGGGTCCCACTATTTTTCTATATTCAAACTCAACCGTGAACATGTTGGAAAAGGTACGTAGAGAGAGAGAAAGGCTATAGAAAGCTTGTTCTGTTATTATCTTTATGATTATTATTATGACGGGGGGATCATTATGAAACCCACTTGATTTCCTCTACAATGGAGATGTAGAAGAGGAAGAGATGACTTCTCAAATTATTATGCAAATAGTCGACTTGAAGAAATCCAAATTCCCTCCCTCGCACTCTCTTCAGTTTTTTCTCTTTCTCTCTCCCTCTCCAGCTTCGTTAGGATGGTGATGACGTTGAAAGCGAGGGGTTTTTGTAAGAGAAGAGAGAAAATATGGGAAAGTGAGGGATTGAGACAAGCCATTCTCCTTTATTTTTTTCTCTTGACTCATTTACTGTATTGAGAGTTGAGCTTGGGTATTAGCATTTTAGACTGTACATAAACTAAACGAGGGGAGTGGGAGAAATGAAAGGATTTTAGTTCAATCTTCTTTCACCTAATAAATTCTAATTAAATTTCCCCAAAATATCATTCTCAAGGAGAAAGTTTTTAAATATTTAGTTGTACACCTACAATGTTTTTTTGTGGGAATTTTTTTATATTAATTAAATATTGTGAAATTTTAATAAAAAACAATGTATGATTAATATATGAGCAAAATTATTTTATAATTTTGACTTGGTGAAAAAACCTTTCGTGGTTTAGAAAATTATTTGACAAGTTTTTGAGAAAGTCAAAATAAAATTGTTAAATTGAGCAAGTAAATGGAAAGAGTCTAAATTTAAACTTGTGGGGGAACGTGTTGATATGCACACTCCATTTTATTTAGGGGGGTTGGACTTAATAGAGCAGAGATTGAGAGGGAGAGAAATTGAGGATGGACGGTAATGTCAAGGGGACGATGGGTTCATGAATAATCCATGTGTTGATGAAAGGGCGATGGCCTGGGAATTGAATTCAAGTTGATGAAATTGGGGAGGGTGAAAGCTTCGAAAGGTAGAAGAAAGTGAGTCAAAATATTAATTCTTGTTACCACCAAAATGTGTTGACTTGTTCAAGAGTACTTGGAGGCATTTAATATTGAACCTTCTTCTTCCTTCTTCCCATTCAAAATCATTTCAAGGCAAAACTCCATCTCCATGACCTCAAAAACCTTTCTCCTTCTTCCCTTCATAATTCCAAAGAAACCTGGAGAAAGAGAAATATTTCCTTCACAAAAAATTACTTTCTCTCTTTCCATTGTCATGTGAAAAAAAGGCTTTAAAAAAATCTTTTAATTAAATCAACATTATTAAGCATTTTCTTCTTTTATAAGAGCATTTAGTTAATTAAGTCAAGTTAAAATTCCTTGACCTTATTTTGTAAAAGAGAAAGAGAGAGAGAATGGCCTTTTAGAAAACCCGGGGTTTTCATCTTTTTTGTAGACTCTGATTATTCATCAAAGTATTTACGGTTGACTTGATGTGTATCCAATTAATTAAGTCCTTTTTAGTCATGTATCGTCTGTGGCTAAATTTAACTTTTAACTTTGCCAACACAAAGGTAGACCATGATTAAAATATTCACACATGTCGTCTTCCATTTACATGGAACCTTTTCTCTAAATGGTACACACACACACAATAAAAAAAATGTGCAAGCGAGGTAAAATTGACGAGAACCGTGGAAATGTGGATTCATGTTAAAATATAAAACTGGTGGAATGTATGTGATCACAAAATGATTTTGTTGTGTGTGTGTGCTTGTTAGAGTTAAAACCATGTTCAGTTTGTAATAACAAAAGCTCAAGCGGAAACTGAAATTGAAACGGAAAATCTTCTCTCTCCTCACTCACTGCCTAAAGAGAAGGGAAGGGGGGAGCCAATTCTACATGAAAAGATGGATATGAGAAGAGAACATTGAACATTGTTTCCTTGAGGCTGAACTCACATCACTTTCACTTTTACGAGAAAATCCATTCCATTACCTAGCCGTCATTTTTTTGTGAGCTCTTCTTTTCTCCTTTATTTCTTTCCCTCTTTCTCCTCCTCGTGAAATTCAAGGGAGGAGGAGGAGGAGGAGGGGGGAGATAAGAAATTGTAAAAGGAGGCGGGTTGTGACGGAATAAATAAAATAAAGTGAAAATTTCTACAGTGTCTATCTGTCTGTTGGAGAGACTGGGGAGGATGTACATGTTTATAAATTCATAGCATGTTATGGTCGAGACGAGAGTTGGAGGGTTGAAGAAGAGGAAGATTCTCTATCATTACTCTCCTCCCCAATCTCACTCTCAACGTTGATTTTCCTCGATTTGTTTTACATATTTAATACATGATGGTTCTACTTTCTCTCTTCCCGTGTGTGTGCTTTCTCCCTCTCTTTTTTTTATGCTACGCATTCAATGTATGGAATGTGTACAGTTTAAACATCATGTGTTAGGAATGAGACAGGGAAAATGGTGAACGTATTTTATTCTTCTTCTTGAACGAAAAGAATCCTTATAGTCCCAGAATATTTTCCCTCATAAACAAATTTATAGGAACCTTTCTTTTATATTCCTATAAAAAATGCCAAGCATCCTTTCTCCCTCTTTCTCCTGCTTTACTCATTTCCCTTGATTTAACCACTGGGAGAATGGAATAGAATGACGGATTATGAGAATGATTTTTTTTCTCTGATGGATTCAGAGAGAATTCCCTTCACTTTTGAAAATATTTTCTGTACAATTTTTTTGAGAGACACAAAATTCATGTTTCAGCCCACTTTCTCTCAACTGACGGGGGAAGTGGAACAATAAAAAAATGTCTACATAAAAATAATAAAGGTGTAGGAGAGAGAGAAAAAAAAGGTGAATTTTTTTGACCTACGTGAAAAGAGAAAGTATAGAGTGTGAGAGAAAAGGTGATGGAGAAAAAAAGTGAAAGTATGAAAGAAAGAGATGAAATATTTTTTTGTTTTTATGAGAAAATGTGTTCTCAGCACCCAACTGTAATTTTACCAAGAGTTGCTTGGTTGCCTCTTCTACTCATTCTTGTGGAAGGATTTTTTGATGGCAAAAGACGAAGACGAAAGACAAGAAAAAGGGGACAAGACGAAGACAAGGAGGACGTCACCAGGAGTATGATATGATCCATGTCAACTACAGTCACGACGCTCTCTTCCCCTTTTTATTCCACTTTCTCCAATAGAATATGTACACACTTTTTTCTATTGTATCAGTTGAACAAAGTTTTTTTTTCAAAATGGAGGAGAAAGCATTCTTGTGCGTATGTACAAATTTTTATATGAAGACTAAGTAGAAAATAATGGAAAAGATGCAGCAACTTGAAAAAAACGTTGACTCTTTAACCGTACAGGGAGGCTAAGAGTTTTTTTTTGAATCGTCATTCGTCCGACGGGAGGAAGAGAGATGACAGAGGAGAAGAGAGACAAGTGAGAGTAAAATTGCATCTCTTCAACTTGAGCGGAGTCCCAAAAAAGAAGAAGAAGAAAAAGATGAGGAGGAGGTAACTATATCTTTTACTGTGTCTCTAGTAGTGGCAGTTGAAAAAAAATAAAAGACCAAGACGACACAAACATAGACAAAGCTGAGGCTGCTGCCGCTCCCTTGAAGGAGTTGAAAACGACGTTTTTCTTTTGACTAGAGTAACTAAGCTCACTGTCCCATCTCCCATCTCACCCAACTGGCAACTCATTCCCTTCCCCCGTGTCTTTTTCTCCTTCTCTCCACAAGGAAGACGGGAAAAAGAACAAGAGAAAGAGAAAGTCTGTGTATTATAAAGGCGGCTGAGCGTTCCCTTTCAAAGTCTTTATTACTTTCTACATCTCATGGACGTGTGGGATATATTATTATGTACATATGCATGGATTCTATTTGAAGGAGGTACAAAAAAAGAGAAAGTTGGTGTGGTTAGAGAAAAGAGAGTGGAGGAAGGTACATAGCCAATATCCTCTCCCTCTTCTTTTGTAATGTGAGGAGCGTCAAGGAAAGGAATGGGTAAAAGGTGTAGTAAGAGTAAATAGGCAAAAACTATGAAGAAATAGAGAGAAAGTATAAAAAGCGAGAAAGGAGGGGGGGGGGGGGGGGTAGTCCGTGACGTAGGTAA
>JAQIVZ010001198.1:0-38359 GCA_034700945.1 Arrhopalites spinosus
AAAAAATTTCTAAGACTTTTTGTGTAAATTGCTGACTCTGTTTTAATTGTCATTTAAATATTTAACGGGTATTTATATAGGTAAAACTTATAAAAATCATATTCTTAAAAATATATATTACAAGATTTGGGTACACGGGTGGTATTTGATTCATAATCGACCTTTTTAAGGTACCCCCACGAACTATTAAAGAAAATACGGTGCTTAAGTACCAATCGTAATATAAACCAAATAATTTTATTGAGTTAATGAATGAAAACATGGTTCTTAAAGTCGTACTCTAAATCTGTACACTCATAGTAGGATAAACGAACATTTTGGGTCATGTAGGCAGTATGAGCCACAGACAATTTAGTTGTCGGCTGAAATTGTAAATACCAACTACAACATGTGTTTGTTAATTGTGATTAAGTTCCCCGAGGGCAAGCGCTCCGCAGGCGCATCTTGTTAGATAAAAATAATTTACTGTTGTCTTTTTGTTGTCTTTTTAAAGCATATTGAGACAGCGCCCAAAGAAATTTTAGGAGACTTTCCAAGACTCAATAGAAATGGAGCATTAAATTTGATTAATAAGATGGAAGCACGAATAAATGGAATGTTGGATCCAAAACCAGATCATATGGACATGATGGACATGGATCGAAATGGCAATCAAGGAGGCAATAATCAAGGTGGTGGTCCTCCCAGAAGAACTAGATGGGAACAACCTACAAAGGATGATCAAGACAAATTACATGAGCTCATGGAAGAGGCTGGTATTGGTAATTACTATGATCAAGCCATTCAACAAGACTCAGCTTCCTCATCTTCTGGTCCTTTACTACAAAATCATCATCAGCAACAACATCAGCATCAAAATCAAAATAATCACATGTCTCATGGACCTCCACCAGGTAGAATGCTGGATGGAATGGGAGGAGGAGGACATCCTCCTCCAATGAACAGTCCAATGAATCATCAAGGACCACCACCAATTTTACCCTCGTCACAACTGCCATTACATTTAGTTAAAAATCCAGCCCTTGCCAATGTTTTGGCAAATTTAAATATACCTAGTTCAACATTATCTGGCCATTACAACAACCCATCTCAACTATTACAAAATTTAGATCTTCCTGGTATGCTTCCTGGTCTCTACCCACCAAATGCTACTCCACAACAAATTCAACAAGCCACTCAAGCTCTCAGTCAACAACTACAGAGTTTGAATAGTTTACATGGTGGCTTACTACAGGGACTTCCACCAGGTTTAATGGGACATAATCCACCAAATATGAATCAAAATGTCATAACAACGGCGTCCTCACCTCAAACCATCAATCAATCAAGTACTGAAATCAACACAACAAGTTCTATTCCTTCTGAAGAGGAACAGAAATCACCACCACCCTCGTCTTCAACAACGACCACAACTACTGCAGGAGCTTCATCGTCAACTCCATCAATAGAGCATTTACCAAAGATGCAACAAGAACTATTTATGAGAGTTCAGTCTATGCAAAAGAAAAAGGAAGAAGAATTGAAAGATGATGGTCATCCTCCTCTGGATGATGACTGGTACAGTTCTGATGAGGAGAAGGAAGTTGTGAAAAAGAAACCTGAGACAAAACCAGACTTTTCTTCTGTTCTTTCTGCCATTCGTGAAACGGTCACTAATACGACCAATAAATTGAATACACCTTCTCCCTCACTCAATAGTGGTAACAGTAGTGTGTCAGCTGGAACTAGTAGTGACACTACAGCATCAACGAGTAAGGATGTCGATTTTAGATCAACCCCATTTGGTGATACAGACTTTAGATTACCCCCATTGAGGTAAGTTTTACTGTAAAACTTTTACATTGATAAATTACTATGTACATAAGTACTCTTGTAATTTTTTTAAATTGTCAATTTTTAATTATTTAAAAATTTAATCACATTTATATTTCTTTTCATAGAATGGAAGGCTTTCAAGATATTGACCTGAGATCAAAAGATGGACCTCCAAATTCTGGTTTTAAGAAAATGCCCGATAGTGTAGCTACAGAAATACCTGCTGGGATTAGTTCACATCCTCCCATTAATTGGCGTGTTTGGAAAGTTGCTGGTGTCAAAAAGATTGACTACAGCCATGTTCGTCATACAGTAGAAAATAGTCAACTCGATCCTAGACTATCATCGAAGGGATTAGGGGGAAGTACTGGTGGAGATGGAATTGGTTCTAATTTGTCTGGACCAGCAAGTCCTCCACCTGTGGCACTCACAACTGGATCTCCCAGTCGAATTCCTACCGGAAGTGATTATGTTAGTGATCCCAGAGACCCCCGAGGTCGTAAATCGAATCGGTAAGTTGCAAAATTTCAACTATGTACTCGGTTATTACCTATAATAATAGTACCTATTTAGCAAATTTTATGTATAACGATTTATTTTTAAATGAACGAATTCTAGATTTTAATATGATCATGTATTTGTTTCTCTTTAGTGACTCGGGCAGACATCAAGACTCGGACGTTCCTCATCCATCGATGCATCAACAACAACAACAACATATGCAACATCATCAACAGAAACAACAACAACCATTTTACCCTCAACCAAACGATTTGCCCCCTGCTTTTGCTCAGTTTATGCAAATGACGGCTGCTGCTGGAAATCCAACCGCTGCGGCCGCCGCAGCGTTCCTTCCGAATCCTTTTGTTACGTTACCCCCCGACTTTATGAACATTGCGGCTGTCATGCATCAACAACAACAGCAACAAAGTTCAAGACCCCCATTAAGACATCAACATCCTGGACATGGCCATGGACCAGGAGGATTTCATGGACCACCAAGTGGCAATGCATGGGATATTTATAAAGGGCCTGGCAGTACGCCACCCCTTTAAAAATTTTCTTTTTTTCTTTTTGTGCGAGTGAGTGTGTGCGTATTTTTTCTAAAATACCACGATTATTATTATTATCGTATACTGTTGTTGTAATAAGTATATTATTATCAATTATAAAACTTTACGAACGTTTCTTCTACATTATATATTATATATGTGTCAATAGATGTATTTCATATGATTGTCGTGATTATTATATATAATAATAATGAATTAATATATAAATTAACTGAAGAAAACTTGATTAAGAATAAAAAACATAATAATCAGCTAATACAATCAATTTTGCAATTAATTTTGTTCATTCATATTTTTGGCCATCAAATTATTTGTGGACACTGAGGATAAGCACTGCGATCACATCCCGGGAGAAGGCTCATTTGAAGAGTGCGAGTGTGGAAGTGCGTTGTTTTTTCGCTCTCAAATTAATTTTTATTTAATCTCTTTCATAATTTATATTATTGTCTGTAAAGTGTTTGTATTTTGAAAAAGACGAGTAAAAATGTCTACGGGTGCCCACTATTATACAGTGACGGCACACAAGCCGACGTCTGTCACAGCATGTGTATCCGGTAATTTTACCTCTAGTACTGACATCAATCTTATCTTGGCCAAGAATACAAGATTAGAATTGTACTCTGTGTCGGCAGAAGGTCTTCGACCCATCAAAGGTACTTGTAAACATGTTAAATTAATGTTAATTGATGAGAATTTCGGTTTAATGACAATGTGGAGGAAGTTTTTGACGTTAATTGTTTGTGTTTCTTTGTTTTGTCACTCTTTTCTTCCCACTACAAAGACATTGGAATTTATGGAAAGATTGCAGTATTAAAAGTATTCCGCTACCCTGGAGAAAATAAAGATAAAATATTTATTGTCACCGCTCGCTATCATGCCATGATTCTTGATTGTCAGTATTGTGATGATGTTTTGGAGATTGTCACAGTGGCTCATGGAAATATTGGGGATCGAATTGGAAAACCATCAGAGACCGGAATCATCGGCGTTGTAGATCCACAAGCGAGAGTGATTGGACTTAAATTATATGAAGGACTATTTAAAATTATACCATTAGATAAACAAAATTCAGAATTGAAAGCATACAATATTCGATTAGAAGAAGCATTTATTCAAGATATCGAATTTTTGTATGGATGCTCCAGTCCAACTGTTATTGTCATTTATCAAGACACCACGGGACGTAAGTTTATAAATAATTTATTATAATCATGATTTTAATGTATATCCCGTAATAATATTTGTTGGAGAATATTGTTTTTAAAAATACTTGTTTTTCATGACTCTTTCAAATACAGGACATGTTCGAGCAAGAGAGATTAATATGAAGGAAAAAGATTTTTCTCGAACAGTTTGGAAACAAGATAATGTTGAAAGTCATTCAACAGTTGTCATCCCCGTTCCAGATCCTCTTCAGGGTGTCATCATTGTTGGTCAAGAGTCTATTTTATATCACAATGGAAAAAATTATGTTGCTGTTGCTCCACCAGCCATGAAGAATAGTTCAATAATGTGTTATGCTAGAGTGGACACTACTGGCTTTCGTTATTTACTTGGTGACATGAGCGGGCATCTTTTCATGTTATTCTTGGAGAGGGATAGTGCTGGGAATGTACAAGATATTAAATTTGAACTATTGGGTGAAATTAGTACTCCAGAATGTCTCACATATTTGGACAATGGGGTTGTCTATGTAGGCTCTAGACTTGGTGATTCTCAACTAATTAAATTGAGCTCAGAACCGAATACTGAAGGAAGTTACGTCACGCTCATGGAAACCTTCACTAATCTTGGTCCTATTCAAGACATGGTGGTGGTGGACATGGATAAACAAGGACAGGGTCAATTAATTACTTGCTCCGGTGCTTATAAAGACGGCTCCCTAAGAATTATAAGAAATGGAATTGGAATTCAAGAACATGCAACAATTGACTTTATTGGAATCAAAGGAATTTGGGCATTAAGGATTGGCGGAGAAACAAACTATGACAATATGCTCGTTGTCTCTTGTATTGATGACACACGATTCTTATACCTTTCTGGTGAAGAAGTTGAAGAAACAGACTTGCCTGGTTTCAATCCTTTAAGTCAAACCATTTGGGCTTCCAATGTTTGTCATGGACAAATGGTTCAAGTCATTGCAGATGGAATATTTTTAGTTGATGCTGCCACAAAGTCTAGGCTCAACTCATGGAAACCACCATCAGGAAAGAGTATTAGTGTAGTGTCGGGGAATAATTCACAAATCATTTGTGCTGCCGGTCCTGAACTTTACTACTTAGAAATTACCAAAAATACACTACATTTAGTTGGAGACAAAATGATGGAAAATGAAGTTGCTTGTTTGGATATAACACCACTTGGAGATGGTAAAGCTCATTTTGCAGCTGTAGGACTATGGACTGATGTTTCTGCCTTGATTTTAAGCATACCAGCTTTGGAAGTTGTCACAAAAGAGCCAATGAAAGGGGGTACGACATCTTAATAATTAAAAATTTTATTTAAAAACTATTCTATTTGCTTAAAATTTAAATGAATACATGAATTAAATAATTTTCTTTTTATGCTTTTTTAGAAATTATTCCTCGATCAATTTTACTAGCAAGTTTTGATGATAATTGCTTCCTCATGTGTGCCCTTGGTGACGGTTCCCTCTTTTACTTTGCCTTGAATCCTATCACAGGACATTTATCGGACACAAAAAGGGTATGTAGAAATGATTTATTTATTATGTACTTGATATTGAAAATATAATACTGGAATTTAGTATGCTCATCATGACTCTGTTGTTGATACATTTTATTTCAGGTGACTTTGGGAACTCAGCCAACGGTATTGAAATTTTTCCGGAGTCAGTCAACGCCCAGTGTATTTGCTTGTTCTGATCGTCCAACTGTCATTTATTGGTCAAATCACAAATTGGTTTTTTCGAACGTCAATCTCCGTGAAGTCGCTCACATGTGTCCTTTGAACTCTGTCGCTTTTGCTGACAGTTTAGCTCTTGCCACAGAAACTTCCCTCACTATTGGAACTATCGATGAAATTCAAAAACTTCATATTAGAACCGTTCCGCTGTCTGAAACTCCAAGAAGAATTGCTTACCAGGAATCATCTCAAACTTTTGGTGTCATTACTATGAGGACAGATATTCCAGGGGGTCCAAATGGATTTGTTCCATTGAGACCTAGTGCAAGTACCTTGGCAGCAAGTACAAGTTGTTGTTCATCAGTTGGAACCTTAATTCGTCCATCAGCCCCCGGAAGCTCCGTAGGAGGAACAGGGAGTTCATCATCACACATGGCTCAGAATACTTCAAATCTTGATAATGGGCAAGAGGTTGATGTTCACAATTTATTAATCATAGACCAACATACTTTTGAGAGTAAGTGTACCTTTTTTAATGATGTTACCTACTCATAGCACGTGTATTTACTTACATATATGATGAGTTTTAGTTTTAAATGTATGTATTTTTCTGTCTATTTTTCAGTCCTTCATGCTCATCAATTCATGCCAATGGAGTATGCAATGAGTTTGATTTCCTGTAAATTAGGAGATGATCCAAATCACTATTATGTTGTGGGCACAGCCACTGTCGTTCCTGATGAGAGTGAGCCAAAACAAGGTCGTGTAATTATATTTCAATATTCAGAGGGCAAATTACAACAAGTTGCGGAGAAAGAAGTACGTGGAGCTTGTTATACTCTTGCTGGATTCAATAGCAAAATTGTTGCTGGCATCAACAGCACGGTAATTTACTGAGAAAGCTTAAATTTTTCATATAAAGTTTATTAATTTAATATCTTCATCCTATACTATTAATTTTTATATGAAATGTTTAATTTAAATGTATGTTTTTTCAGGTACGTCTCTTCGAATGGACGTTGGACAAAGAACTCCGAGTGGAATGTTCCTATTTCAATATGATTTTATGCATGTATATCAAAACAAAGGGAGATTTTGTTTTATTGGGGGATCTCATGCGATCCATGACATTGCTTCAGTACAAGAATATGGAAGGAACTTTTGAGGAGGTATAAAATCAAAAATTGTACACAGGGTTGTATTTGTTTTTTTCGAATGACATGTTTAATACATGAATGATATTTTATTTAATTTTATTATTGAAGATTGCCCAAGATTACAATCCAAACTGGATGACAGCTGTTGATATTTTAGACGACGATGCATTTTTAGGAGCTGACAATTCTTACAATCTTTTCATTTGCACCAAGGATGGGTTAGTTTTTCTATATTTAAAAAATATTTATCCATTTTTGTGTTTACTATGAACATGTATTTATTGGATTTTAAATTAATTTTAGTGGAGCTGCAACAGATGAGGAAAGAAGCCAAATGCAAGACGCTGGTAGAATTCATTTAGGTGATATGGTTAATTGCATTCGACATGGATCTCTTGTTAGACAACATTTGGGAGAAACGTGTGTTCCTACAAATGGAAGCTTACTTTTTGGAACTGTTTGTGGAGCTATCGGTAATTTTATTTTGTATATCAAGTTCTCATTTAATACATACCCTTAAATATTTATTCGAATTCTCAGGATAGTTGATAATTATTTTGTGCTGAATAATTTATAATACCTATTTTCTGCATTGTTTTTTGAATAGGACTTGTAACTCATCTTCCAGCCCAATTTTATGAATTTCTCATGGAATTACAAGAAAGACTAGCAAAGAGAATTAAATCAGTTGGCAAAATTGATCACGCTCAGTGGAGAAGTTTTCATAATGACCGGAAACAGGATCCTTCGGATGGTTTTGTTGATGGGGATTTGATTGAAAGTTTCTTAGACTTATCGAGAGATGACATGCATGAAATTGTCAAAGGTTTACAGGTAAAACAAAATATTCATATGAAATCATATGTAACGTTTTGATTTGTCCATGATTAATAATTATTTTAATCTAAATGATTTGTTGAATTTTTTTAGATTGATCTTCAGGCTACGGGAATGAAGCAAGATGCAACTGTTGAAGATATTATTAAGATGGTTGAAGATTTAACTCGAATACACTGATTTCCTGATTCAATTTTTATACTTTTAAAATAGTCTGTGTAAAATAATATACCTCCCCCTTCCCCCTCTTTTTTTTGTTGGCTCCACATGTTGATTGATAAAAAGAAAAACAAATTAGTTTCTTGCAGATTTTACTTGTTGTACTGTTCAATATATATGTACTGTTCGATATATGTACTATTCATATAAAAATATTATTATTGATGATGTTGAACAACGAGAGTACATTTTAAGCTCAGAAATAAAATAAATATTGTTTGCATAAAGGAATTATGTTTAACAAGAACCATCAATTTGATCTCTTTGTATTTCATTTCATTCTTGGAATAAACTAAAGCACGAATAATAATGCGATAGAATTTCACTGCCTGGCTCATTCCATGTCCATACAATATAAGTAGAATTGAAGGAAGGAAGAATCTGCTGGAGGATAAAGTCCTGGAGATCAAAGAGATGGCTCCAGAAATCCTCGAAATCTTCAATTCAGCTTCCCACTTGCTTTAAATTTTTTTTATGTTGTTTATTGTCTGCAATAACGATAATTGTTATTATCTTACTCTCGTGCACATGAAAGTGATTTGTCATCAATCTTGTTCATTAGCTGTTAACTTTGTTGTGGAATGGATTGGAAAGAAAAACACGTGAAGACCATGTGTCTCTTGTTTTGACAGCTGATTAATGTGTAAACATTCGAGGCAAAATAACTTTTGTAGTGTGCTCTTCTTGTATCCGTCAGTGAATTAATCT
Organism: Arrhopalites spinosus; assembly: GCA_034700945.1. Lineage (NCBI taxonomy): Eukaryota > Metazoa > Arthropoda > Collembola > Symphypleona > Arrhopalitidae > Arrhopalites > Arrhopalites spinosus. Next base: position 8,675 of record JAQIVZ010001198.1, read on the forward strand.
TAAATTGTTCAATTTGTACTATGATTACCGTACAAACTACAATAGTTACATTGAAGACAACGTCATTCGTATTGCATTTAATTTAATTTTGAAAGCATTCGAGATTAAAAAAGATGACCTTATTTACATTTGAAATGTTTTAACTTTTCAATGCAAAGCAAATTAATTTGCGGATTTTGAACGTTTCTTCACATTTGCCTTTGTCGGCCCTCAACTGTCAACATGGATAACCGGTAAGAAGTGATTTGTTTACGTACTTAAATGGAGTATTCATTGTAGTTTGTCATAAAATTATATGTCTGTCTTTCTGGTTAACCTCTCTCATGATCTCTGACCCATCATATTACTATACATAAACAGTAAATTAAACGTGGGTAATCGATTACTGTCCCACATGGTTCATAAATTTCTTGGTATTTAGTAGGAATAATATTAATGTGCGTTGTAAATTGTAATTCGATGAAAAAGAATTTATTGAATTATGATCGTCAAAATATTTTGGTGGACATAAAAAGGCAAGTTTCACAAGATCATCACATGATTCAGCAACTTTAATGACATGTGTAGTAAATAATAAATGTCTATCATTTGATAGCACACAAATTGATTGTTTAATATTAGGGAACAATGTACATTGCGTGGGATTATCCGTTGAGAAACTTAAAGTATCAATGTCATTTCTTGACAACTATTTTTTTAATTTTTATATGTCATCTTGTCAACTAATATATCTGTCCTCATCGTCGTATAGACTTTCATCTCCACAATTGCATGTCCAATGTCTGTCACTGTGGAGTATCAAATTGCTCTGTCAACACTCAGCCAGACGAGATGTTCTTTAGTCTGACCACTGTGATCACAAAATTGACACTTGACACCCTCCCTTCATAGACGGGAAGTACGCAAGAATAAAACAAATTTGTATCATGACATTTATGATTATGGTACATCTTAAAGATAAGGAACCACCATAAACATAAACAAGACGATGCATCTTATTTCATTTCCTGCCCAATATTTACTGTGTACATTTATAAAATTTGATAAAATTCTCCGTGATGACGAAAGCTTTTAAAAGATGACAAATAAATGTTGATAGTACTGACGATGAGTGTTCATATCTGTTAATAAATATACTTTATAGTATATGCATCAACCACCTTGTAATGAAATATGTACATAAATATTGTACACAGTTCAAGATTCACTCCTTTATTAAAGATTACATGTTGTTGATATACTTTTGTACTAATATAATCTTCCCAAGGAATTACATGCTAATGATGAATAACTATAAAGTAGGATGTTTGTTGTAAGATATAATAAGTTGTAGGATGAGGCCAAGCTTGAATATTAACAAGGAGAAGAAGCGAGCTATTCTGTAGAGAAGGTTCAAGGGAGGAAGATGCAATGTAGATCTTGATTATACAATGTTAATGAATAAATAGAGAGATTAGATGAGTGCTCTACCCATTGCTAAAATATGCTACTGTTTGTCTTTGTGTGTTTGAAACACACACAAACGTTGTTTATTTAGTCTCAATCTCAAATAAATGCCATAGTTTAAAAGAGGGAGAGAGATACAGTGACTATTTCAATGTGTCTTTCCTCAACTTGGTGTACATCTTTTGGGTGATTATCTTTCTTATATCATAATATACAATAAACAGCTGTTCCTCCAATAGAGTTCACCGATGCGAATTCTTTCCTTGGTTGAGATCCACACAGTATGAATAAACAGTGAGAAGTACAAAGTGTCAATCAAATGGATATCATAAACAGGAGGATAATGTATTAAAACTTGTAAATGAAATCACGATGAACGAGAATTAGCCACACAAATAAAGCACCACAAGAAGATACTCGTCATGTAACCAAAAAACTCTCTCAACTTCCATTACAAAAAGAGGACTCGTGAATCTCATGATATGGAACAGAGTATGAATATATGGGTGGATGGTAGATTAAACAAAATAGTCCAAGAAAATTTTACAAGCTCATTTCTATTTACCTCATAGCACACAAAATTCCGTACCTACCCTTCAGGCATACATAGTATAAAATAGTAAAAGTTTTGGCACTAGAGAAAATTTTTACATGTTCTTTTTTTACAAAATGGCAATTATATGGGGTATATAGATGTATTATATGATGAAGTATATTGTCAAGGGGGGAGATGGGACACATTACAACTGATTGATTTATTCCACTCGAGATTTATGGCATAACTTTTTTTAACTGCCATCTTTTTCTCTCCTCCCCTTGTTCCTTGAATTTTCTGCAATCTGTATGCCTTCTTCTTCGTCACAGGGAAGCCAACAACTTGGTCATTCGTCATTCGTCAATCCTCTGTCATCGTCATCTCTGTATGTATTTTACTAGCACCTTTAACTAAAACCACCAATCTCTCTCTCTTCTTGAGACCAAAGGTGAGAGAGTTTAGAATAAGTTTAGATGTAAGATAAGCTCTACTCTGTACAAACATTTAAAGGGTAAACTACATACAGGTATATACCTGCCCTGATCGTTCCGGATATTTGTCAATAGTTGTTAGACGCACATATTATATAGACCGGAAATGCTTAACCATGGATTCCATGTTATATCCCTATTCTTTTCTTTACAAAATATATTGTGTCTCAACATATACATTACTTATCTGTAGTTGGCCCACGGCGGCCTCTCCGTCTCAGCATCAAGTCAGCCTTAAATTCGTTTGAAGGACTAAATTGAAAGGAAAGGGAATATAAATGTCTGTCAGGTCATCGTTTGTTTAGTCATCAAAATTACAATTTTCGGTTTCATAATTTTTAGCAATCATAAAATATTTACCCGGAATTTAATAAAAAATTGTAGTTTAAATTTTTTGAGAAAGTTAAAGACTTTGGTTAGTAAAATGTTGTAAGCAGAAAGGGCTGGGAAATTATATATTTAGTATGATGATAGTTGCTCAAAAAAGTCCTTTCTGTGACTCTTGAAATACATTTGAAATTCCATAGAACACCTTATTTAAGGAGCTAAGTAACCATTTTAGATTTGTATGAGGTTTCCTTCCTTAAGCTTCCTTGGTCCCTGTGTACATGTCACACCGCCACTCGTCCTCTTCACTTTGACTTTGATCCCTTTTGACTTTTCTTTTGACTCGGTGTATGTGGACCTTCAAGAAAATCTCATTCATTGTCAACTTCTTACCTTTTCTCTCTCTTTACCATTCGCTCAGTCATTCATTCTTTATTTTATTTACTACACACGAAAAGTGTATTCAGATTGTACGTATATTCTGGTACCAGTCAATAGACTCCTCACTTGTCCACTGGACGTATGCATTTCGACAATTCTTCCATTTATTACTTTTAAGGCCGGAAGAGAACGACTATGAGTACTATCGTCGTTGATAGTACAGACATTGAGGAGTAGTGAGAGTTTGTATCGTGAAAAGCGATGGAATATTTTCTTAAAATATTTGAGATAAATGTGAATTCAAAAGGGTCTCGGATGATAAAATCTCTCTCTTTTTTTTCATCGTCAGAAAATAAATTTTATGGACAGAAGCCATGTATGGGGAGATATATTAGAATATTTTTTGTCCACCAAGTAAATAAGAAGGAGAGGGGAAAGGGCATTAAATATTTGGTTAATTAATGCATGTAAAGGAGACGAGTACATATGATAGAAAACTATCAAGTATATTATTTATTATAAGTTGAGGAATGTTCCCTCCATTATGTTTCCCCCCATGTTTAACAAGGAGATTTGATATAGACTAGATACATTTAATCCTGTTAAGTGGAACCGTGTGTGTGTTGGGGATGGGGAATTATTTAGAAAAAGGGAGCTTTGATTTTATGAATGAATGGCATTCACTACCTGGCGTACTATCTCTGTCTACATATTTACCTCTCTCTCTCTCTCTATCGTCTGTCCATACATATGACAACTATAGGCAAGGATTCCCTTTGACTTGTCACAGTAAAAGAGAGGGATTTTGAGAGTGTGTGTGTGTGACTATGAAAGACTCTGGACTTTTGTCAGATGGAACATTTTGCTCTATATCGTTCAGTACACTCGACTCTCCTTTGGGAAAACTTGTATTCTTGCGTGTGTGTGTGACTTGTGAGGTGGTGACAAAATTTGGGCTACTTGGTTGCTGTGGATGAGAGGTGGTGGTCTTTTATCCTTTTTTACCAACCATCATTCAGTTGCTCATAATATATGCCCATTGAAACAGACACAGAGAAGAGTTTCAACACTTTGAAGAGTTAGTTCAATATCAGATTTGTCTCAGAGTGGCATGCAGTGCATGGTCAGCTCGTGAAATTTGTAGAGAGACGCGAGAAGTGAAGAGTCAAGGGAAATTTTTATTGGATCGAGGTGTGAATTACTGGTCTTCTATTACATTTGTGTGTGTGTGTACTTGCAACGGATCATCATCCCCCCCCCCTCTCTCTCTCTTGTGTAGACAGTCAGTGGAGGAGAGTGAGTTAGAGTTGGAGTAATAAAATAAAAGATTTGAGTTGAGAGAGAGAGAGCAAGTAATAACAACTCTCTACTTTGTTGTTCTTCACAATTCACCTTCCTCAGGATTTTAGGAAAGGGATTATTTCTGTCCGTTGTACATCTCTTTTGGGAAATTTCATTTAGATTGTGTCTGTTGGTGTGAGTGTGTGTGTGTTGTCTTGTTGAGAATTACAATAATTATTCTACGACTCAACTTCTTTTTAGTGTCTCGTTCTTCTTGTTGTGTTGGAGGATGAGAAACAATAAGGTGTTGGTCGTCCAACTCTTGAGTGTCCTCATTATTGTCATGATGTTGTCGTCATTGTAGTCCTAAATTGAAGTTGTCATCATTGTGAGAGGACGAGAAGACTGAAAAAGGTTATATAAAAGTTGACAATTGTGTAAGACACCCAATTCTATAGGCCTTAAATGTATGATGTGAGTGAGGGAAGGAAGAGGACAGGGATAGACAACAACGACAAGTCAGATGAGTCCTTGTTGTGGCTACACAAGGTATAAAATTAAATGTACTTTATGATCTTCAAATTGCTCTCTTAATTAAAACTCCCTCCATGTTTATTCAACCATCTCCATGATTCCAAACTGGGGGCCCTTTGTGCCTACAAAATGTAGAGTTGAATTATATTATATGACGCTTCATCTTGAACCATTTTTATTTTAGAACACACAACCTACAGTCTACTTTAACTTTATGATAGAATATACCCGTGGACAAACTTTACATGGATTATTATATTTTTTATATACTTTACAAGAATAATAGATAGTAAAAGTGTTAAGTTGGGTAAGACAGAGGAGGGGAATGTTGAGGGAAAAGGTGAGAATGTTACGTAAAAGGAGAAGGAGAAGCGTATGGGGATATGGAAAAAGAGTTTTTAAGAAAAAATGTTGTAGTTGGGAAAGATGTGAGGTGATGTGAGAGGGAGGATGGGAAATTGGGAAATAAAAGGTGATAACGGAAGATTAAAGGTTACACTTGGTTGATGAGAGAATATATAAGAGAGGAAGATGAAGCAAAAAGTAGTGGAGACTAGGTTGGTTATTGGTATAGCCTAAGACATGCGCCTCTTATGTTCCCATTCTCTCTCTCTTCTCTTACTGTTTCTACCTACCCGGAGTCTCCAGAGTCACAGACACGCGACTCCACCGATACGACTGACTGGAGCGGGCAAAAGCCAAAGAACTATCCACTCAACTCAATAGAGCAGAGAGTGTGCAACTTAACTCAACCACTAGATTTCCTCATCCTTTTCTTTATTGTACAGCCCCACGAGTTTACCTCATCTTCTTCACTGGGACGTATGTATACCATCATCAATAGTACATCATCATCATCACTGTACAAAGTATTTCAGTAGTAGTGTGAAAGTGTAAGTCGAGTAGTCACCCACCAGTGAGAGAGTCCGAGACCAGGGGAGGGTTAAGAATTTCCTGAATGCCCTCGTCTCTGGAATTTCTCCACTATTTCAAATACAAGAATGGACAATCGAGATTATAAAGAGTAGCAAGAGAGAGAGAGGGAGAGAGAGTAACAGTTTGAAAGTACGTAGGGAAGAGTGTAAATTCTTGTGTGAGTGTGTCTCTCTTGTGTGTGTTCTTCTGGATAGAGGAAAAGTCTTGGAGTTGTAGGATTTTCACGGGTTTTAAAAGTAGAGGGTGAGGACAAGGAATAGACAGAGTGTGAGAGATTTTCTCGAGTTGGTTGCCGCTCCTTCTTCTTCTTTTGGAAGGGAAGAAGCGAAGCGTGGTTGACGTAATAGATAAAAGCAAGTGAAGACACACACGGTGGACCATCATAGACCGACGGTATAGAAGGAAAAGAGTCACAGAGTGAGTGAGAGTTTTAGGGAAAAGGAAAAGGACATTGAGATATATTGCACTCCTTCACCGGAACAAACTTTTGACTTTTGGGGTTCGCTTAATCGTAAGTTATAGAGTCGCCATCCATTCTCTCTAGACTCCTCAGTGTGTGTGTGTGTTAAAGATGGTAAAGGTTTTGAGGATGGGGATCCCGTGGACTCGACCAACTTTTCTCTCCTTTTCCTCATTCAACCATCACTACCACTTCCTATTACTACTTCCTTCCTTCCTTTACTTACTCTATTCCATCATCATCTCGATCATCATCATCTTCTTTATCTTTATCTTCATCTCTTTCCTTTTATCCCCATCCTCTCTTTTCCTTCCCCAACCCCCCATCACCACCATTATCGTCATCATCATATTAACTTCTTTTGTATTATTAGATATATGGGAGGGGGGGAGTATGCAAATTGTACAAATTAACAGTCTGATTTTATGCAAATTTATTACCTGCTATACATGTGTGTGGGGGTCTAGTTGTTAGACATTAGTTAGTGGGGATATTGTAATATATACGAGTTAGTAAATTTATGTATTATTGGCTAGAGATCAATGTTGATTATGATTATAATTGTTGATGATTGTAGATGGAAGAGTCACCCTACGTGCCCAATAATATTCCTCCAGCTCTTGGACTCGTCTTTGGCAGTTCCAACTATGGTGATGCCATTAGAATGCAACGACCATTCGCAACCCAGGTACCTTATTCTTAATTGCCTAATAATCCGTGTCTCTTCTTCTTCTGTGATCAACTTCACTTCTATAACATCTGTCCTCCCCTGCATACAAATTCATAGAACGTACTCTTTTCCCCTTCCTTCTTTTTTCCCAAATTTATTTTTCTCCTTCATGTAAAAGTAAGTTGAAAAAAAAAGTTTTCCAGTTTGCAATTCTAATTTTCATCTGTACTTTAACTCACAAATTTAGTTTTTCAAAAAAAAAACTTTAATTCGAGGATGATATAGTACAATAATAATAATACTGACGTAAAGCTAGAACAGTTTTCAGTTTCTACATTTTTTTATGAAGAAAAGTAGAGTCTTATTAATTCTAGATGAAGGAAGATTCTCATTTTGGCAATAATAATTGAGATTCTTTTCTTTAAAATGTCTAAGAATAAATGTTGTTATATTAAAATATGACAAATCAAAAAAGTTATGAGAAAATTCCAATGAAACTTTATTGGAATGTTGCTAGGTGATGAGGATTTAATGAGGAGGAATTTGACTGGGAAATGTATAAAAAGTTGTGATAATTTGTGTACCATGGAGTCGAAAAATATTTGAAGTATATTAAAAAGTTTTTTAAAATTAATTCATAAAAATTTGTACAAGGTAAAAAGAAGTCATAATGTTGAATTCTGTGCACGTAGAAATTCTTCCCCCAGTTACTTTTCTAATAATAAAATATTCCGTCCTGTCATCAACCTCTTTAAGCTTCAATACATTTCCATTATTATTGGCTTTATTTGATTTTAAAACTGGAAATGATTTTTGAAGATATTTCCAAGTTAATAAAAATAGTTTAGAAATTGTATTTATGTATAAAATATTTTTTAATTTGAATAGGATGGTAAGGAATTGAATTTGAGTAATTTATCGGCATCGTCGTTTGGTCTGCGTCCAATGGAATCGTACGGTGGTCTACCAGCCAGTTTGGTTCATCTTCAAAATCCATTTTTACACCCCGCACTGGATCCTCGACTTCCTTTTGGGAGTGCAGGTGCTTTTCGACCAGTGGTCACGACTTCCACAGCCTCGGTGACAAATGTTGGTGTGGGTGAAGTGGATCGAGATCGGGGAGTCAAGAGCTTACCATCAGCCTTCACCCCACCGAATAATCGTCGTAGTAAATTGACAGAGGTAATGGGGGGTGAGAGTGGAGACCGGGAAAGGTCGTCATCCACCATGAATTCATCAGGCGGAGGAGGGACTGGTGGTATGGGCTCTTCTTCCTCATCATCCTCAACCTCATCCCCATCATCATCCTCTGTCATTGTTGCTTCATCTCAATCATCTCAAGTGATCAACAATCATCAGTCCAATTCCCACATCTCTTCTCATCCCTCTGGTGTTCTCAATTTGGACAACAAATCTTCCTACGTCAATGGACAAAGACATCGTTCCATTTCCCCCACCAATTGCTCCAGTACTACTTCCAAGGAAGAACGACTCTCTGAAGATTTCATTAATGAACGAGAAGAGAATGGTACTCCCAATTCTGACTTGACTGACAGGTCAACCCCTGACACTGATACTCATCTACCCAATAAACGTAAGTCACTTCTTCTTGGTACTATCAATTTCTATAGTCTTAGTCTTTCATTGTTCATGGGACATTTTTCAGAAATTATCATGTAAAAGTTATGCAACATTATTGTAAAAAGTCAAGAGATGAACGTCAAGGCCATAATAATATTCAAAAGACAATTCAATTTAGTAGAAAATCAAAGTTGAAGTTTGTTAAAAGTTGTGTAAGGAATACGTAGAGCACAGATTTTGGAGGAGAAAGACTAAAGGAATGTAAGTTGACTTGGGTTGGACGTGTGTTGGTAGAAAAGTGTAATCATGGGTAGTGTGTGATATGTGAGTCGGTCTAACATGTACATATGTATACATTGAGATAATGGAAATTAAAAAGAGAGAGAGTGGATGTTTTCCACTGTCGGATATAGTCAGTTGTTGATGTCTGACAAATAATTTCATTAGGCTAGTCCTCTCGTCCTCTTGTTCCTCTTTCTCCTTTCCTTCCCAATCCATAGACCTTCCATATAATTTTTTCCCCGTCTTTGTAACTGCTGCAACTACAATAAAAACTATGTATAATATCTCCCTTCCATGTAACCAGTATAGATTTATAGGCACATGGACTGTTTTTTTCCTCCTCTCTCTCTCTCTTTCTGTGCCCATAAAGGCCATGGTCTTCGACTTAATAGAAAACCAATGGCTAGTTACAATTATGGATTATGGACCAGGGTCAGGGCACGAGTTCAACAAAAACAGAGTGACAGCATACCCACCAAATGGCAAGCCATTTTATCTCTCGTACGAGAATCTAGAGATAGAGACGTCCGTACATTTCTCTCCCCATCTATATCCATTGACTGGGCATAGGGCCCCTTGCCATAGAACTCTTCATACGGATATATCAACAAATCACACAAAAACTTTTATTCCTCTCATCTCTCTCTCTCTCTCTCTCTCTCTCTCTCTGTCCAAGATAAGTCAACTTTTGTATGTATTTGATTCTTCTCTCTTTGTGTGTCTCAGTTGGGAACCTTGTTATATGTACATTCATTGAAATAACATGGAATTGGAATGCAGATTTGTGTTTACTCTAATTCTAATTAATTCTTCATTCCTAAAAGTCTTGATTCTCCAATCTCTGTCTCTCGCTACCTCGCTACAATAATTATCTTTAACCTTGTAATAAACTTTTTTGACTCTTTCCTTTTTTGTTTGTTATTCGAGTGCGTGGAGAGCAATATTTGTCCCCTTTCGTCACTCAACACAGACTCCAGTCAAATTTTCTCTCATAGCCCCTCCTCCCTCTCTCTCTCTCTTTTCTTTTAAAGGAAAAGTTTGTTGGGAAAAGAAAAAGAACAAGTTGTGGAGGAATTGTTCCCCCCACTTTCTTTATAATAATTTCAAGTTGTTCTTTTGATTGTTGACATAATATAATTTGTGGTGTCCCACCATTTGTTTCTCCAAAAAGGGAAAATGGGCACAACGACTCTTTTTACTGTTTATCGGTATAGAAGGGGGGGGGGTTGCATGTAGAGGGAAAAAGAATAAAAATAATACAATTTGGATTTGTGTGTGAAAGTGGATGTGAGGAATTGTGATTGTGAGGAGAGAGAGAGAGAGCAAGTAAAAGAAGACGAAGGAGGAGGAGGAGATGATGGTGAAGGAGAATTGGTAGTTTAGTATTTGGTAAGTTGCTATAGAGGCTGGCAGTTGTCCATAAGTCCAGGACTTGGTGACTTGGGTGAGTGAGCCATCATTCATGAACTTGATTGTTGGTTTGGTTGAGTCTCAAAGAGAGAGAGAGAGAGAGAAAGGAAAGAAAGAGGGATGACATGATGGTTTTCTGTTGGTCGAGAGAGAGGGAAAGAGAGAGAGACAGTTGAAGTTGAAGCGGAATCCGATCCAGAGAGTGGTAGAGTTGTTGGAGTTTGTGTGTATGTAATAAATATAGGAATAGGAGGGCTATGTATGTATGGTTGAGTGATGATGGGATGTGGAGACAGACATTATATAGTGTTTAGTGGTTGAGTTTTTTGAGGGGGGGATGATAAATTCCAGTGGCTGCAATAATCTCGGAATGGTACACGAAATAAAAGGGGCTTTGACCACAGTTACCACAGCCATATATTTATGAGAAGCATCGTTTTCCAGCTTGAAATGCTCATTCTTCTCATATTGTATAAATTTATGTCCTCCAAATATTGGACTTGCTACCCCTGGCCCTCTTCTCCCGTCTCTCCTTCTTCTATACATGTGGGGGTTGTGTATGGGCCTATATTGTATAGACTCACCCAAGCACCCTACCACTTGAACCTCTACCGCCCGTTTATATCAAACTCCGTTTATGTCACCAACTCTTATTAAAATCCCGCCCTGATGAATGATCGTCTATACTTTACTATATAATGTGTGTCTTCTACATGTGTATCTCTCTCTCTCTCTCTCTCTTATGGTACTTATACTACAAGACACAACCACAACTACCAAAAGCATCTCGTTTATTAGCACAGAGAACCATCGTCGTCATCCTCATGGTCGTGTATAGTCGTCCCTTTTTAATATTGGACCACTATGGGGGCCCATCCTCATTCATTCCCCACTTTCAACTAGGACACACAAGGAAAAGAGTAACATTTTCATTCTCTCTCAACAAGCACACAAACACACACACACAAGCCACCAGGTAACTTTCCTTTCCTTTGACTTTTCCTGCCACATGCCATGAAAATCATGGGTCCCCCCTCCTCTCCCTCCCCTCTTTTCTTCTTCTTCTTTCATATTCCCACTCCTCTACTACTTATGAGGATATACATAAACTCCTTTATTATTATTAAACATTAAAAGATTTCCTTATCCCCATCCTCACATTTATTCCATCATATCATATCCAACTTTTTCAATTTTCTTTCATCTTCCCCGGGATACACTTGACGGCGGAGACAACATGGAATTAAATGAGTAGAGAATGTAAAAGTAATAATATAGAAAAAAAAGAAATTAAAATGAAGTTGCCTCCATTATTATTCTTTTTTATTACAAAAAAGGGAGACAATTTTGTGTAGACTCTTCTCCCATAATGTCAGATACATTTTATTTCCTTTAAATCTCTCTTCATGTGTACACATGGATTGTATCTGATATTAAGATTTCTGAGGAAATGGAAATCATTTTTTTCCCTCTCTCTCTCTCTCTGTGTATTAGTCTTTACTCAATGAAATGGTACGAGATTTGCTTCATATTTGTTGGTCTCGAGTGTTGACAAAAAGTGATAGTGAATGAGTGCATGAAATATCGAGTGAGATGGACATTTGGTGACCGGATGTCTAATATTCTCTATAATTTATTCTTTACACACCCCCAAAGCATAGAGAGACATTTTTGGATATTTTTGTGACTCAATTCTAGTCACAATCAGGGTTACAAGTTGTTCAACCTTGATTCATTTTTTTTCTCTCTCGTTTCTTTTCATGTGTTGGTAAATAGAGAGCATCTGTTTTCCTTGGGTTTAATATAATGTGATGATAGCCTATAAGTCATTCTGTGTATAGATAGAGAATTCTCCGTTTTTTTATGTGTAGAGAGAGAGGAAGGGAGAGAGAGATAGGATGAGAATGAGATATTGTTTGTACAGAGTCTTGTGTAGAAGAGGGTGCTAATGGGGGGATTTGTCAGTTTGTTTGAGACTGTGAATTTTATACATTTGTTGTGAATAGAATAATCAGAGTGAAGAGATTTGTACACTTGCTTCAACTTACTTGCTTTTCCTTTGGAAGAACAAGAGAGGGAGGGGGATTTAGTATGAGAAATTATTGTAGGTGAAAAATGACTGTCCAGGGTTGATATCATGAAATTATGCAAATTCCCCAAACGATTCAATTAGCTCTCCACTTACTTGTCTGTCTACAAGCTTTGAATTTGTGTTTGTGTAGATTCATAATTGTCCTAATTCATAATTGGTCCCTTAACTACATGCAATTTGTCAGGGTGAGATAATGGCAACATGAATTTCACCAACATTAACAACATGGAAGAACTGGAGAAAGCTGGAGAGAGATGAGGAAGAGGGGGAGGGGGCAGACGTTTCACAAGAGAGAGAGAAAGTTTGTTCTTCTTGTTTCATTCACGCAAATGGTTGTCCTTGTCAGTTCAGGTTTCTTCTTCTTGTTCATGGAATCTGAACAAGGATGCTGGTGGTGTATTTTTGGTGCTGGCTCTTGTTCCCACTTCTTTTCACTTTCCAAGAAATTCTCTCTTTCTTTCTACTCATATCCGACTTTAAGGAAAGGGGAGGGGAGAGAGTAGGGAACCACTTGGCCAATGATTAATGATGGAAACAAAAAGTTTGATTTACTAGTGAAATGATGGTGATGGTAGAACAGTTTGATTCAACATCTGCTACACAGACTCTATCTCTGTACATATAGAAACTATACTGACCAAAGAGACAAATTGACAAGTTCTCTCCCCTCGTCTTCTCCCCCCACATTATTGACAATCGATAGAGAAACTAAAAAAAACTAGTTCACACGAGTTCTTTTATTTTTTGAAGAGTAGACGAGGGTAAGAGTAGGGAAAGGTTATTATGTTGCAAGTTGAAGAGGAAGTGAGTGGTGGCATACATGAAAAATATTATGAGGATAATGTGTGTTTTGTACCCTGTGTCACCTAACCAACTTGAGAGAGTCTTCAGTGGAGACCACATCATGTCCAAGGAGTGCCCTTGGAAGAAAGAAATTTCTATAAATTCTCTCTCTCTTTTCTTTTAGTTTTTTGGATAGGGAAAAGTGAGTTAAAGGATGTGGAGGAGGGGGAGAAAAAAAATGGGAAGGAGTAAAGTGGGCTAGGATTTAATGGGTGGTGTCTTAGAGAGGAAAGACAGGGACACATTGTACCAATGAAGTTTTCAATGATCATCAAAAGTTCTATTAGATGGAGACTGTCAATCTGGCTAATGATGGTCTGCCTCCCTCCCTCCCTTCACCATCTCTCAGAGATGTGCTGCCCTTGGCTTGAACCAAATGGCAAATGACGCCTCATTTTACCCAACAATTCTCTCTCTCTTTCTTTCACTTGGTTTTGTAGCATCTGCTACAAATGAGCGTCGCTCTCTTTTTCCCAAACACCACCAAAACCAAACACACATGAGGCTACCCTTAATGATTTTCTCACACCATCCTCGTCATCCCCATCACCACATCGTCACCATCACCACCAACCACAACAATAAAACCCCACAACACCAAGTCAACGCTTTCCTCTCTCTCTCTTCAATTATTTCAATTCACCTTTATTACAAAATATATATAGATATACATTCTATAATATTTTTTTATCATTCAAATATTTTTTAAATTAAAAAAAAAAGAATTTCTACTCTTCTACGATGGTCGGTGGATGGACAAACAAAATGTTTTGAATGGATAAACACGATAGACATTTTTTTTTGTCAATGGTGAAGTAGGAGAGAGACTATGAGTTTGCAAGATTTATTTGTTGAGGTAGTTGTGAAGGTCCATTGTGATTGGTCAGATTAAAGATGATTAAATTAAAAAAGTATCCAAGTGAGAAGAATGAGAGGATTGGAATGTAAAATTTTGTTTTTTTTTGTTTGGGGGAACATATGTGCATAGAAATATTTATATTGTAAAGATGGGTCATTGTATGAGGGTGGTGATGCGAAGGGAGTAATCAATTTGGCATTAAGAGTATCCGTGTTGTCTTTTTTTGTGTCGAAGAGAGGCTTCTCTCTTGTTTGTTGTGTATGTTTGTGTATGTGTGGAGGCACAACTTGCAGATTTCTTTGGTGGGGCGTGAAATGAATAAGTGAGTAGGTAGTTGCCGCTTCGGGAACACTTGCCCCCCTCCCTCCTCTCTCTTGACGACTAAATGATAGGCGATGCTCATGGTCCTGACTTTTTTTTGAGATGTGTTGTTCCTATGCTCCTCGGTTTCTTTTTTTTTATATTTTTTGATATGTGAACAAAGAGTTTGTTGGTGGTATGAGGAATAAGGAGGTGTTTACCATGGCATGATGATCGTCTTCATCCCATCTGGGCCATGTTGAACAAGAATAAGATGTCATGAGACATGGAGAGAGAGAGAGTTGGAGTCAAGTGCCATATGCATGATAATCGGGATGGGATGGATGGGATGCTCAAATGGTTTTTCCTCTTTTTCTGCATCTTGTTCACCCAATGAGAGAGACTATGAGATGAGTCTATGTTCAGCTATACGATCCCACTACCGAGGGCTTCAATGGGATCTTTTTTGGACTGACACAGAGTGAGTGTAGCGAGTAGAAGAGCGTATTTATATTGAGAGTAGAAACCCCGCAAGGATAAACAGTTTTAAGGGTTATATGGCATGTTTTCAAAATGAAATTCCTCTGATATTGCATTTTCACAGCCACGGGTTCTTACAAACTTACCCTCTCTCTCTCTCTCTCTCTCTCTTGTGTTGCCGGTTGCCGGTTTCCCGTTCCATCATCAAATAACATGATCTGGTGGCTGATGACAAGCGAAATGATATCAAAGCATCTGCTATATATTTCAATTTTCCAGCTTCTTCGCTTGACTTCACCAAATGATTGAAATTTTTCCTCGCGCTTTACACAAAATTCTCTCGACTAGTAAGTACAAGGAGTGTGGTATGCATCCTTCCGAGTATAGACAGTACTCTTTTTTCTACACAGACGAGTGCGAGAGAAGAGTAAGAGAGAGAGAGAGAAAAAAAGAAGGGAACAGATGAACATGAGTGAACATGATTGCAAGTAAAACTGGGTAGGTAGACCCCATCATCATTCCCATGCCATGTGATATCATCCTCCAACATGTACATAACAATACATATCATCATATTGCATCTTACATCCTCATCCCATCTCCTCAAAAAAAAAAACTCTCAAGACTCCGGCTCAAGGGCTGTGATGCTTTGGCTATAGTTTGAGAAATTTCTCTCTCTCTCTCTCTCTTCCACATGTCTAAATATACATTGAATTCTTTTCAATTGAATATATTATTTTTTCCGCTTTTTCCTTCCCAAAGAGAGAGAGAGAGAGAGAGAGAACCTTTGCTTCCTCCTCCTCCTCTCCCTCCTCTTTATTCTCTCACTCCACTGACTTTCTCTCCGCACAATCTTATTATCCCTTTCTCCCCTTTCTTTAGACTAAAAAACGGCCTAGTTTACTCTTACACCAAAAACCAACAGGGAGCTAACCATCACTTTTTTTTCCATCTTCAAACCTCCCCAAAAAATGACATTTAATATTTAACTAGATGAGACCCAGCTCAAGTGAATTTGGCTAGAAAGAATAGGGAGCCCAGCTTTTTTTTATATTATTACATCATCAAATCTATTCTCTCTCTCTCTCTCTCTCTCTCTTTACAACAAAAAGAAGAGGAGAAAGGGAGAGCCCAATGGCAATTTATTTTTTGTGAAAGCACATTCTCATCCTAGCAAATCATCCCATTGTCAAGATTTACAAATGTGGAATTTTTTGACAAATTTAATTATTCCTTGTACTACAAAAATGTTATAGGGGAACTATCACGTGACGCTTAATTTTATTAAAATTAAACCAAGAGAAAGGCCCCATTTTTTTGTGTCTAACTTTTTCTCTTGTTGTTGAGAGTTGTACTTGGGGAGGGAGGGGGGGAGATAATAGGAGAATAATTGGTGAAGAGATGTGTGAGAGGATGGACAAGAGAAAAAAAGGGAGTCGTGACTGTAGTGACAAAATAGGAGAGCTATGAGTGGGCTTAAGAAGCCATTATGGAGGGAAAACACGTTCAACTACTCAAATACTTAAACATTGTTTACGTCTCTAAATCTATCCTTAGGACCATCTTCTCATCCTTATCCTCCTTCATAATGGTTCCATGCATAGCATGCATGGAGAGTAGAAAAAATGGGGAGCAAGTTTAAATTTTATCGCTAAATTTTCTTGAGGAGCTGAAAAGGCTGAGCTGAGGGATTTTCTACACACTCAAAAGGCCAATTCGAAAGAAAAGGGGGGGGGGAAGGGGCATGGGGGAAAGAGTATTTGAGCCATATATTATTATTATAGAAACGGCAACGAGAATTGGCAGGCCAGGGAACCTCAGGAGGGTTGAGACTATTATTTTTATTATTATGGCATTCCTAACAATCGATTAAAGATGAAGTATTAGGATGCTCCCTCATTCATTGAAAATACTCTAAATAGCCATCACCAACATCCCCAGAAATTCAATATGCGGTTCCAATTACCCTCCGACACACAAAAAATATTCTGGCCATTATCCCTCCAGCTCTCTTCCTTTCTCCCTTCTTTTTATTTTAAACATGAAAAACGTTTTGTGACACTTAGACTCGAGATTGAGAAAATTGTAAATTGTCTATGAGGAATTTTTTCTCTGTAGAGATTCAAGTCGTTGAAGAAAAAAAAGAAATTTAAACATTTCTTCACTGACATTTATCGTTTGTTGTTAATTTTGGGTCTCATTTCCTATTAAACTTTTGTTGATGACTATTAAATTTGACGGGGGAAGGATTTCCTAGGGAGAGTCCGTAGGAAGGAGAAGAAATAAGATAAACGGTGTTAAGAAGAGGAGGAAGACATTGACGATCTGTTTATAGGATTTGTGGTGGAAGGAAGTACGAAATTAAAGAGAGCCAGCTGATTACAACTGTGAATGTGAGAAGGAATCAGAGAGAGCCAATAAATAAAAGTTTAACTTGTTCATCTGTGAATGTCGGACTAACTAGAGAGAGAGAGAGTTTTTTGGTTTGGTCTATTGGTCTGATGTGGATTACGGGAGAGAGAAAAAAAAGAAAGGGATTTTGAAACATTTTGTACATTTGTAGTACACAAGTTGAGTTGAAGGCTTGGACTGTGTAACATTGAGGCTGTTAATGTCAAATGATAAGTTTTTGGTGTATGCATTTGAGAGAGAGAGAGACGATTGTAAGGCATTGTATTGTCAGGCTGTCCATGTCAGATGATCGTCAGCTCGAGTTGAACAGATGGGCACGAACGGCGTTCTCCAAAGTCACTTCCAAATCCTATCATGTTTACTCATCCCCCCAGAACAAACGGCACAATACAACTTTCAACCATTTTCATTTTGAAAAGAAATATTCATGTTTAATCAGCCAACCTTTATTTTCTACTCTCTCTACATTTTTATAATCAGTCCTCTCTTTAATTGTGACAGACTTTTTTCTCTTGTCAATGCAAGAGATTTAATTGCTAATGGTTGTTTTTAAAATTAGAGCCTGATTATAAAATTGTCACAAGGTGATATTTATGGGTAATGGAAATCAATGGCGTTGTACTTGGAGGAAACTATCATTGAAGAGAGAGAGAGAGATTAAACGTTTTAGAAGAGGAGGGTAGTGTGCATGTGTAGAGTTTGTCCTTTTGATTTGCTTTGGTTTGTATAAAGTGACTACCGTATTAGGGACGGGGAGAGGGACAATTTTAGTACATAAATCTCAGCCATGTATCCATTACTGCCCACCCGCATTCAGAGGCAAGAGGAATACGGTACGAGGAGTGGAATCATGTTGGGGACAGAGTGTTGATGGGTTGAATTTTATGTACAAGAGAGAGAGAGAGAGATGGTTGACTTGGGGATTATAAAGTCATGTATGTAGTTGTGAAGGGTATAAGGGAGGGTTTTATATGGGTGTAGGGTATTTACAAAGGTGCCGGTGGACGGTTTTTGTCAGTTTGTGAACAACAAGGCCAACAACAAGCTGAAGCCCTTTTCATTCATTGATAAACTTTTATTTTTTCAACGCCTAAGGTGAGCAATGTTATTTGGGATTTATTTGAGAGAGAGAGAACCTCACAACAACAATCCCTCCAACTCTCTTTTCTCCTTAAGGCTTAAGGGGTCAGTGTAGCGGAAGAGACTTATGGTGGAACTGGGCAGAGAGTGAATGAATGGATTGCTCTTTCTAAAATTTGAAAAGGAGTTTCAAGAGAATATATATGAGAGCCCATTCATTCCACATTATACCTACATTACATGACTTGATGACTGTTGGTTCCACCCCGGGTCTCTCTCTCTCCCCAGCAAGCATTTGAGCATTCGAGTTGATTGTTGAAAGCCACTCAGGTGTTCACACACTCTGTGTATTTATTTTAAATCATCCAAACCCATCATGAGAGTGACAGAGGGAGTCTTTGCAATGACCCTACCCTAACTCTATGTCACATGGTCACAAACTTTTATATAGGGAATTTTCAACCCCTGCTCTACATCCCAAAACATTCTTTCATATCCTTGGACTAGAAATATTTCCCTCAAATTCCCAGGACTCAGTCCCCTCTTCTTGTACACAGTGTAGACAGTGACACAGAGTATTCGCAACAACTCATCTCTCTCCATGATTCCACATGATCCGTTGACTTTACTCAAAAAGTTGGTTCTTCCTTTTTTTGCTGGAGCGGTTTCAAACGAGAGAGAGACTGAACGCCACCACATTTTTACATTTTGTCTACAACTCTTGGCCCTCGTTTTCCTTGTGGATTTTTTTTTCTAGTGTTGTGCGTTGTGTGTGAGACACTTTTGGGGGGGGGGGGTTATAATTCATTGTCATTGGGGGAATTGGAAGGGAAGGAGTATGTGACTTGTTATAGCTGAACTATCTGTAGAGAAGATAAAAAAAAGACAACAACAACTTTCAATTTCTCCCATCTTGTGTTTCTTGTGTGTCTCCCAGTTTTTTTTTCTACGAGGCTTTCTTTTCTTGCAGCCTCTCTCTAGAGACGGGACAACGGAAGAATTTACGACATTCTCAGGTATTAAGTCTAGTAGAAAAGAATAGGAGAGAGAAAAAAAAATAAATGTGTCTTACACAAATGTCTCTATAAATTGAGATGGAGGAAGGGAGGGGTAACATGTGATGATGTGATCAAGTCATCAAGAGTCAAGTTTTTAAAAAAATAAAGGAGATGATGATGGCAAGACCATATGACTATGATTATGGATTAGGGAGAGAGTGTGTGGAGTTGAATGGGATGACGGGAGATTAGATCAAGTCAAGTGCAGAGGAGTGGTGGTAGTGGTGATGATGAAATGGTAGCAGTCGTGTGTGTAAAATCGGGTGACTACAGTTTTCTACATAAGAGAGAGAGAGAGATCTTCTTATTGGTTTGGAGGTTGGAGATGGAGAGTCTGTGTTGACATGCTGAATCCAGGACTCTCTCCAGCTTAGACTCCAACACCCCCAGAGCACCACACATGGAGAGGAAAACTTGTGATGAGAATTCTAAAGGCTTTTATCTCAGACTTCCTGTCCTCTTCTTTCTTCTTTTTTCTCCTTCTCCTTTCGTCCTCTTGTTGTGTAAAGGCCTCTTTTTTGTGGGGGGAAGGATGTGCTCAGGTGGTTCATCTTGTGTCATCCTCCTCTGTTGTGTAGGAGAGTCCTCAGAGCAGCATTTGCCATTTCTACTTGACTGGCTTTCACCAATCTAGATTGTGCTATAATAAACGTAAAAAGGGCTCAACCAAATAAAGATGTACAGTTTAGATTCCAAGGCGAGAAATAAAAGTGGCGTAAAGTACCACTTGCCGTCTATCTCTTTCCTTCATTCAATCTGTCCATGTCCTCCAAAAACCGAGGCTAGTAGAGCAACAACAACAAACAAAATAAAAACCGAGAGCATGCATACGTGTACAACACCATTCTACTCGTCTAGACTAAATCACAGCTACACTCTACCCGAGCAATTGAAGGATCTCTATTATGATATTCCTTCCAATGTATAGCTCGAGCTGGCTTTTCTCGGATTTCTTCACTGCCTGTAATTGGCTGATTTGCTCAAACACTTTCTCCTCAGTCTTGTTGAGTAAACAAACCCCGGTGGTGGTTTGAAAAAGAACGACGAGTGGTGTCTTGGTCCCCTTGTTCGGTTTGAATGAATTGGTTGGGAATTCATATGCATGAACATTTTTTGCAATTTTACGACACGTTCCTCCCCCCCCCCACTAAAAAGCCATGAGAAAATTTCCTAACACTAGAGAGATAGTCATCTCCCATAACCCCTCCTCCGTCTTCTTCCTTCAACAAGATAGACAGAGAGTCTCAGTTGAGAAGATCCAGATAAATAGACGGAATAGGCAAGTGTCCGTATTTTGTCTCGGTTTTTTTTTTCTTTAAAAAACTTTTTTTTTTCGTGTGAACAATGTGAGTGAGTGGTGGTGGTGTAGAAATTAAATTGCGTCTTTTGGTCTCGTTTATCCCAGTGAAATTGCATGGAAATAGCTTTTACTCTGACATATCCCCATGTTTTCATACCCTCATATTGCCTCCTCTTTTTTTACGGCCCAAACCATGAATGGAAATTCACGCTTTCTCCCTTTTTTTTCTCTCTCTCTCTCTCTCTCTCCCTCTTTCACTTTGTCACTCGTCTTGTCGTCACCAGCAGGAGCAGACACAGTTCAAGGAGTTGGATATGTATATAGATTATATATTTAGTGCCGTCCCCCCCTCCTCCCTCCATGTCGTCTTTCTTGAATCTCGAGAATATACAAGTATTAAGAATGTAAGTGTGAATTGGGCTCGGTTCTTTTCTGTCTCTCTCTCTCTCTCTCTCTCAATGAATATCTCTCTTTTATTACTCAACTATCAATCTTTTCAATTTAAAGCAAATCTGACAAATCTTTGTCTCTTTAAGTCTTTCCCTTCACAATTTACTGCCTCAATATAAAAACAAAACACATTGTCCCATCCTCTGTCCCATAGCCTCCATTTCCCTTTCTCTCTGGGGAACAACCAATAACAAATTGTGCCTCTATCACACATCACGCTCTTATTTCTACATTTCCTAACCCTCCCTCCGTTTTCTTTTCTTTTTTTCTGGTGAAAATGATACACAGAAAAAAGTCATTTGGGGGTGAAAGAATATTTGAAAACAACCTCCCAATTTTTCTCGTGTTAATTTCTTGTTGTAAGTGTGTTTTATGTATTGAAATATGGATGGGGGAGGGAAATAATTATTATTTATGTAGTATAATGACAAATATAAAGAAATAATGTGTTTCATAAGGAAGAGGGAGGGGGAGGAGGGTTGAAGGAGTGAATTGGAATGTTGGCACTAGGTCCCCATCTACTTGACTATTTAATTTAATCTGGCTGAGGATAATTTAATAAATTAGATTGCATGGCATGTATAAACCTTTTTGAGGGGAAGAGACCATCACTTTGGCTAGTAGACACTCTGTGTGGTGAATATTACCATTGCCATAGTTTAAAAAGATGGAGAGAGTTGTTTCCTTTGATCATGGCTCGGGACTTTGAGAATGGAAGAGGTTGATAATTGCAAGAGAAATCTTCTTCTCCTTCTTCTTGATGACCATTCTATACAACATTAGGGGCCCCCTTTTATGCCCCAATCAACATTTCATCTTCATTCTCGGTTTAGACACAAGCGAATCAAGGAAGGGGGAGAGTTAAAACCTACTGGAATTTTCTAACGAGGAGTTTATAGAGAGGAGACATGCCAAGGGAATTCAATTACATTATTATGAAAACTTGAGGTAGAAAATTTAAATTGAAACGTGCATTCTTAGTCGTCTCTACAATGGGCTCTTCTACATACAACAAAAATCTCGAGATTGAAATCTTTCCAACAGATTTCTCTCCTTTTTTTCTCTCTTTACTTTGAGCTCTTGGATAGACACACGGAAAAATTGTAATTATTTTGAAAACTCTTTATTCTGTGTAAAAAATTACACATTTTACTCGTATCTACCATGTGGAACAGTTAGAGAGGGAGAATTTCAATTTAATTACAAGCTACTAAAGAATAATGTGGTCTATATATGAAAAATTGTTTTTTCATGTAGGTATTACAGGAGGGGGGCTTTTGTGTATCTCGAAAGAATGGAAAAAGAGAACAGTTGGTTATGAAATTTGAAATCAAAGTCGTTCCTCTTTTTTGTGTGTGTACAATAGAGATGGGGAGGGGGGTGTTAACTAAAGGATGATTGTTCACAAGTTTAATCTCTTGTTAATTGGATACCTTTGGTCAATTTCAAATCCTTCCCTCACGCTTCTCGGTGGATAGGGCTAATTGTATGGATATGGTGGACATGGTTTTTGTGTGTATGGAGAGTAGACACAAAAGGAGTATTGGCATTAATATATTAGACATGTTCACTCGTTTTTCTATAGATGGATAGAGAGAGAGAGAGAGATGTTCAAGTGGGGAGATTATGGTGGTACAGGGAAAGCGGGGAAGTTGAGGCGGTGTGGTGGTGGATGGCGGGAGTTTGAGATGACCCACTAAAGCCCAGGGATTTGTCAGGTTCTTGTTAGCGACCCGTACACGTCCAGCTAAGCCCTCCCTTGTGTTTGCGCCTCATCCATTTGTCATAGAGAAAGAGAGAGAGAGAGAGGAAAGTCTGCGGGAAAGTGGAAAGATCCTGTGGCTCATCTGGCCTGGCTCTGGTTGTGATAGATGGGTGTGTTGACGGCTTGGGTGATTGCCTCGTTACCAGGAATCTACCAGGGATATCGAACTCAATCCCGAACGCTTAGCTTTCACACCTGAACCTTTTTTTTCTCTTTTTTCTCTATAGCTGCAACACATACACGGGGAACACTGTCCCTTAATCCTGACTCCCCCCCCCTCAAAAAAACTCTCCGCTACTACTCGAGGGTCTGACAGATGGTCCGATTGGAAGATAGTAGAGCCCCCCTCCCCCCTCGGTTCTATCGTATTATTATTATTACTATATGGAACGCCCGGGTAGAGGGAGAAGAGTGAGGGGGAGGTAGAAATAGAAAGTGAGAACCCATTTCACATTATGGCCAAAGTGTCTTTTTAGTTTTTTTCCATCCTCCTCAAGTAGTCCGTAGCATCTTGTCTGGGAAATGGAAAAAAAGGTTCTCACACACAGTGGCTATCACCATCACATCCAACCGACCCATCCTCTTCTTTCTCTTTGACTAATAGTAATATCTACACATACATACATTATCTCTCTCTCTCTTCCCCCTCACTTGCCATGCCATCGCCATACCAACTCCACCTCCTATGCAACTTAATGCATTTTTTATCTGTGGTGAACAAGAGCTTGAGTTGGGAAATGCTATTAGCTTTTGGATCAACATGATGCTCTCTCGAGTCTTCACCTCCTCCTCCTCCTCTTCTTTTACTCCTACACTTTCTACCACAACAACAACACACTCGACTAAGGAACATTGAACCAAGTTAGCCCAGCTCGTAATTCCACAGAATCTCTTGTTAATAAACTCTGTCCCTCATCAAACCACTACTCGTACATATAATGTACCCATCATCATCTCTTTCATAATCTATAAATATCTCCATATTGTGGTCTCCTTTATCAAGACTTTCTTAAAAAATTATCCTTTATATGGACAGCCCCATCATTCACCCAAGGGAAAAAAATAGAAAAATCTCTTTGCACTTTGCCACAAAGAAATGGAGAATTTTTTTAAAACGAATTTTGGAGAGATTGAGGAATGTAGAGAAATATTTTAATTGGGAAAGAGTTTAGATTGGGAATGGAAATTTTGTAAATGAGATGAAATAGTAAGTGTGGCCAATGGAATAGATGGATGGACAAAAGTAAATGATGATGGATTTTGTTTGTGGAAAATACATAAGACAGGGGAATGTTTTGGGATTTGATTTGAAGGAGAGGAAATCGGGTTGGATTTAATTTACATTTGAGTTAGTTCGACATTGTTCACTCTACTCACCCCACAGTTGAGCTTTGAGAGACTGGGGCTTTGTTTTTGGTGGCTCATGGACACTGAGAGAGAGAGAGAGGGAGATGATGACCAGAAATGATCCTTGGTCTGAGACTCGAGGAAAGCTGTAGTGGATGTGGACAGAATGATAAATAAATAAAGAAATAAGCGGAGACCGGAGGGTTACACGGTAAATACAACAGAGAGAGAGAGTTGAAAGATTCATGTGTAAACATTTGTCAAAGGACATGTTGGATGAACTTTGTGACAAATCCTACAAAATCCTATGGTGAAAGCCCTCACAAACAAACCGTTTCCACCAAAAACCTTTATCCATCGTGTATGGTAGTTGTTCCAATGAATTATTCAGTTTGTTTATTCTTGGACTCGTCTCAGAATTCTGGAGTCTCCAGACATTTTCACTGGTCATAACTTTAAGTTTAGTATTGTTGGAATGAAATCATGTTTTAATTTTAAAATTGGTTTTCTATAACATTTTATTTATTTTTTGTATTTTTTTGGGGGGAATTGCAGGTAGACGAAGAGGAGGAGGAGGTTCGGAAATAACTTGTTCGGTTTGTCGAATGTCTCTTCACCCCATGGAGCTGGAGTCTCATTTATTGTCTGAGGTGGAGCAGTTAATGTCATTGAGTCGTCTTCGTCGTTGCGAGTCAATGAGAATGGATGAACCCTCCACATCACAAGATTCTCCGTCCGTTCCCAATCATGCCAAAAAAGATAGTCCGGCCGAGACATCCCAGGATTCTCGATGGGAGGTAAATATTATCAACTTATCAATAAAAATAGTAAAAATACAAACTTGTGTACTCTTGGAATCTTTCAATTTGGTCAATATTTATTTTACAATTTTCTAATCCCTATTTGTTCTATGAATCCCTCCATTCTTTCAGGTTTATAATCGGGTCAGATCCAATAGACACTCACGACTCAGACTAAAAACACGAAGACGAAGAGAAGAGAGTGGTGGTGCTCATGTCACTTGTCCTGTTTGCCAGGTGAATTTCTATTCTACACAATAGATTTCCCAATTTGAATAATCTGTGTGTACTAATTGTTTGTTTTTATTTCTTTGTCCAAAAAGATTCCTCTACAAGGATCTAATCAACAACTGTCAGCTCATGTAGAAACTTGTCTCAGGAAGGTAGGTGTCTATTGACATTTACGTACTATGAAAAGTAGAAAGAATATGACACGAGTATCTAATGAGATGACTCAGGGCATTTATTATTATTCACTTTTACAATAGAATGGCGATATTTTGGATGAGGATGAACCCGTTGATATTGAAGGGGACGACATGGAGGATTACGATTGGCATGCTCATCGTAGAGGACGATCCACAACAAATACTTCACCCAACTATTCTGGTTATTATCTTTATTTCTAATTAAAATTTTACAAAATTTGAATATTATTAATATTATACCTAATATTTAACAAATGTTATGATTTTATAGTGACAGCATTAAATATGACAACAAATTCGAGGAGGAGAGAGGAAGAGAACGACTCACTGGAAGTCGTTGTCGTTGATGGGGACGATACGTCAACTGGTAAAAATTAATAACTTAATAATTAATTAAAAATTTGTATGAAATTAATTTGTCTTTAATTAGAGTCACCAATAATATTTATTTATTTTTTGTTTTAGGTCACGCTCAGTACACTGAATCCGACATTCAGTCCACAGTTTTGAGAACTTCAAATAGCAGTCCTCATCATGATAGCAGCAATATTCTTCAGGATTCAAAATCTTATACGTAAGGAAGAAGATTAAATTGTATTTTTGATATATAAAAAAAGAAAGTTTTCAGTTTACTAAATTTTGGTTGACTTAATGTAGGAGTGGATGGGGAGCAGATGAAGAGTCTAGTGGAGGAGATGATGGAGGAAGTAATAGTCATCTCAATCAAACAATGCTTGTGAAAGCATTGAAAGGTCGTATACGAGAATTGGAGAAAGAGTTGAAGGGTGGTCCTGGCCCACCTCAAGAAGGCAATCATTGTCTCATTTGCATGGTAAATTTTAAAAGTGCTCTCAAATTTAAAGTAGTTATACTGCAAAAGTCAAATTATAATTTGTATAATTAATTAAATAGGACAAATACAAAAAGCCCGTGGTGTCAATATCCTGTTGGCATGTTCACTGTGAAGAATGTTGGCTGAGGACACTTGTAAGTATAACCTTTTTCTTTTAAAAATGAATTTTTTGTGTTAATTTGAATGAGAATTAAGTTAATGGATATTTTAATTTGTTGTTTCAGGGTGCAAAGAAATTGTGTCCACAGTGTAATATGATTACCTCGGCTGCGGATCTCCGGCGTATTTTCTTATGACCGCATGACAATGGTGGAGAGAGACAAATAATTAGTACTCATGGCCACAATAAACCACAGCAACTTCAATTGCCAATTCTACTTCAACTTCGCAGCCAATTTAATCAACATTCCAAATACTACAATTAGCTCAACTTGAGTCAAAATAGCATTATTATTAATAATTTATTTCAAGTTGATTATTAAATTATTATTAATTGTGCAAAATTAAACTACAAATTGTTATATATATATAAAGATTGATGATGTAGAACAAGTTACGATTTACGAATGGAATATTTATGATGAATCTAATAATAAAAATAATACATATACCAAACACAGTAAAATCAATACAAGAATTTATTTGTAAATATCACCAATTATTTTTGCATTACAGTATTTCGACAAGAACTATGATTGCTACTTACGTTTGTTTCATTTAAATATTTTGCATGGACAAGCTCAATTAAGTCTTGGCTATCATTTTGTCTTGTTAAGCTATATTATTAGTGTCAACGCGGATTACAAATCCATTAATTTGAGGTATTTAAAAGCTTACAGTTGTCTATGCATCATAAATACACGTGTTAGTAACTAACATGAGCTTTAAATGCATGAGTCAGACACAATGCAAAATTTTAAACAAAGCAAAAAAAATTTGTTAGTCAAAGTTTCTTCAGTGTCTTCAAAGTTTAACAGTTAATAGACATAACTGTATGATGATTTGCCCATCTGTGTGTTCTAATCCTATTGACTTTAAATGTCTCACAAAAATATTTACATAATAGTAAGGAGTTGAATCATGGACACAAGGCACGTAAATGTATTAAATAAGTTATATTTAACTGGCTGGAGAAGTATAAATGGTTATCATTATGTATGTACATAGCTGAATTGATAAGATGGGCAAGGACATCACAGTTGGCGACAACTCTCAAAAACATTTTCTAGTCTTAGGACAAAATGTTGTAGAATTACTACGCATTAGACCAGTTAAAAGATACTAGAGATTATGATCAAGGACATTTCTAGTACTCCACACATTAGCAACAGAGCGTTGCAGTTTGTCTGACTAATTTTGTGCACGTTGTGAGTACCTGTGCAGTTAAATACAATTGTAGATTATTCAATTCTACAATAAATTCCATATTTGACTCTTTTCTTGGCGTCAAATTATTACTCTGCTAGTGCACTTAATTCATTGACAACTCAACTGACCTGATCATTATTCATCATGGGAGGAAAATGGTCAAAAATGAACCCAATGGACGTGCCGGTACCGGATCTCGGTCAACTTTTGGAGCGAGACCATGGACTGCATCCATTTGAATACGACATTAGAAAAAGGTACACGAGTTTAGTCTGCCCTACTAAATGGTATTTATTTCCATTGATTTTATTATTATTGCTGAAATTAGCTATGACTAACTATATAGATAATATTTGATGGAACGTGAATTTTTCATATGACATCTCCCCTCATCCACGGAATATTAGATACTCGATATTCTTAGACTGGGTGGATGGAATCAAAGAACAGGAAGGAGGCTATGAACAATTTACTCGAGGTTACCAAGAATTTGGAATTCATGTGGCCGAGGATGGGACCATCACTTCCAAAGAATGGGCACCGGGAGCTGAAGCACTATACCTTGCCGGAGATTTCAGTAAATACAGAATAAATATCTATCATGCAAATTTTTCAATCAATCAATAAAAGTACTTATATAAGTACTTTATATTATAGTTACTATTATATAATAATCAACATGTTCATTGTACTAGATGACTGGAATAGAACTGAAATTCCATATGAACGACAAGATTTTGGGAAATGGACCCTGACGTTACCACCCAACTCGGATGGAACACCACGAATTAAACATCTTTCGGAACTTAAGGTAACTTAATGTTCGTGAAGTACTGAAGAAGAATTACCTACATGTAGTTAATTCTACATGCATGTATACAAGTAAA
The DNA here is from genome assembly GCA_034700945.1 of Arrhopalites spinosus. Classification (NCBI taxonomy): domain Eukaryota; kingdom Metazoa; phylum Arthropoda; class Collembola; order Symphypleona; family Arrhopalitidae; genus Arrhopalites; species Arrhopalites spinosus. Next base: position 37,331 of record JAQIVZ010001198.1, read on the forward strand.
ATTAATGATGGCTTGTGTATTTTTCATAATTATATAGGTTGTTGTACGGGACAAACATGGTAATTTACTGGACAGAATCTCACCATGGGCAAAGTATGTTGTCCAACCACCAAAAGATCAAGGATTTGTATTTAAATATATTTTCTACAATCCTGAAAAGGTAAAGTATATTACCTTTATTTTACATACCAAAAATAATACTGTAAAATTGTAAATTTCTTTATTGTGTTGATTTACAGACGTATCAATTTCAATACCCGAGGCCAAATAAACCCGAGAGTCTTAGAATTTATGAAAGTCATGTGGGGATTGCCTCTGCTGAATCTCGGGTAGCAACATACAACGAATTTGCTGACAACGTTATTCCTCGTATCGTTAAACTTGGTGAGTGACATTACTCCCCGCTTTATACCGGTTAATGTATAAGGGATCGACCGCTCGCTGACGCTGTCAATTTGATCATTTTGAATACACCATTGTTTTCTACAATAGAAATTCTACTTACTTACTTTCGTTAGTGAGAGGTGTAAAAAATCTGATTTTTCAAAAAAAAATTTGAACGCACACCAGCCCATCATCGAAAATATTTTTTGCAGGTCATATGGTTCAAAATTATTACACAAGTTGAAAGACAATATTGTTTAACATGTGATTCTAGAGTCTTTCAAATGTTTTCAAATTTTTGTGACCAAAGGTACTCCTAGAAATGACCTAAGCGCAAAGTGACCTGAGGCGGTCAAGTGGTCGGTCAATGTCGGCAAATAAATTATGTCAACTATATAGAGTTATTATATCATACAGGTCAATGACTATGATTTTTTAAGTTTTCATGTGAATTGGTTGTTATTGCATGTAGATATGTACATGTATATACAGGGTGAATTTTTCCAAAGTATATGGGAATGAACGGGGACAATTTCCCCAACTTTACCATGTTAAAAGATTAAAAAGGAGGTAGTTTTTCTCCGTCGTTGCGCGGTGAGGGGTATGGGATGGCGATAACGTTGAACCCTTTCAATGCCTTGAGTA
>JAQIVZ010001199.1:0-38354 GCA_034700945.1 Arrhopalites spinosus
AAAAACTGCAAATTAAAGCCTTCAAAAATGGACTTGCTGCAATAGCCCCGCTGCTACAATAGCCCCCCTCGACCCTACTCATGCTCTGATATATTTACATAAACTTGCTTAATAATTTCCATTTGTCCCTTGTTCAAATGCCAAGATGGGTTCAAAGTTGTATGAGAAGCTGAGAGGTTGAAGAAGAAGGAAGAAGAAATGGCGGAAAAGAGAGAAAGTAGAGAGAAAGGGAGGGAGGGAGGACAAACAAGATAATATGAGACCATATGACGTGTTAAACTATTTGAATGAACCACTTCATGTTTATAATGGTTGTGTACATCAAAGGGAGGGAGGAAAGTATTGAGATTCGGAGCACGTTGGAGAAAGCTTAGACTTTGGCACACACACCTCGGTGGAGAAACTTCATTAGTTGTTACAGCCTTTCTCTCTCTCTCTCTCTTCTACTCACCATCATTAACCCCTTCTTATTAGACTTGAGTCAAGCCAACAAACTCAAGCGGCCATGCCATTGCCTCTTCTATGTACATAGAGAGAGAGAAAGTCCTCTACTGATACGAGGAGTGTACACACTTTGGCTCTACCTCCTTTCACTCTTATAAATGAAGTTGGAGGGATAAGGGAAATATATATAAGAATGTGAGGAGGTGGATGGAAAGGGGTTCATAAATTGTGTTTTTAGATGAAGTTCAAGTCAAAGAAAAAAAGTAAAGGGGACAAGAAAAGAATTGAACAGGAAAAATGTTGGAGGTGACTAAAGTCGAAAGAATGAATGACGAAATTTCTTCTGAGACTTGAACACTAGAGAAAAAAAGAGTTGCAGCCCACATATGGAAACTCATATACTCTCTCTTGTACTTTCTCCAATGACTTTTACAGAGAGAGAGAGGGGGAGGTGAGGTCTAATATGCTCAACAATCTTTTCCCTGACCTATAACGAAAAAGGGTCTATAGAGTTTTCTTCTATTGGATTTTGCCAGTGGCATTCATGTTCTCTGCCTTATAAGAGAAGACTGGGTGTATGTAGGCATATATTATAGTTTCCTTGCCTCCAGGCATCGTCATCGTCACCTCTCTCTCTCTCTCTCTAATAACTTGCAACTAGGCCCCTATTTGCCTCTGTGTGTGTGTGCCTTTCTCTGGTGTCATAATTGGATTAATTTTTATTTTCTTTATTGACGAGAAACCATGTCGACGTGCTTGGAATTTAATGAGTGTCGCAATAAAATATTACAAAAGTTTTTTTCTTCTTCTTCTTTGCTTATCACTTTCATGTTTATTAGCAACTCGACTTTCCTCTCAATTCAACTCTCCTCATTTTTTCCCCTCAACTCCTACTACATAGAACAAGACTGTTCGTATGTTTCAACATTTTGTCGTAACTTGTGACACACACACACACAAGGTTCATGAAAATGTTACAACTTTTTTTAAAAAAAAAAACTTTTCAATGTCCACCATATTTCTTGTCCTCTCCTCCCTTTTCTCTCACTTTGGAAAAAAATAGTCACAAACTTTCCCCTGTGACCCCAAAAACAATAGAGAGAGTAACAACAAGGGAAGAATATCAGAGGAGACCTTTTCTGGTTTGAAATTGGTAAAATTTTCTCCAGTTTTTTTACGGCAACTACCACCCACATATCACATCCACCCAGTCCTCATGAACTTTGTACAGAGAGTATGGTTAGATGTGATGGCATGGAGGGGAATAAAGACTGGAGGCAATATTTAGTTAATTAATTCCTTAATTACGGACTTTTTGTTTTCTCCAAACCACAATGCACTCCACTGCAATGTTTCCTCATGTCATGAATGAAAGCAGACAGTAAATAGAGTATTGCAACATTGAAGCAAGAGTCAGCAATTTTCACTGGCAAGTTTCTAAAAAGTGTACAAAGTCTAGGCCTCATGTTTTTCAATAAATAGAAGAAACCATGTAGAGTTTTTCTCTCTCTTCAAATAGAGAAAATAAGTACAAGTGAGGATTTCACACAATTGGAAAGTAAAGGGAAAAAGGCATAAATTTCAAGTGGCACACTTGAGCTTCAAATTTACATGCTATTTACATGTTACACCCAATGCACTTTCTTCCAAACAAGCCAAATGGCTATTGTACCCAACACACAAAGTTATCTTGTATATTTTCCACAAGTTCTCTATTCATTATAACTACTCGTGTAATAAAAAAAAACCTCACCTTTTTTTAGACCATCAACATTGAAATTATGGTGGGATAGACCGTAGACTTATATGGCATGAAGAGCAAATAAAAATTTACCCCTATACATTTTCAATAAAACGAAATAAATTTTTTTTTTATATTGAATACATTTTTTTTGTTGCACGATGCAAGTTGGGTAAAGAGAGAGAGAGAAATCTATTATGACGACGTGGTATTGTTTGCATAAATTTATAACGTTGGCCTCTCTCTCTCTCTCTCCACTCATAATTCAATGTGTGTACCCTCTGCTTTCTCCTTTCACCTTGTGTGTAACTTTTAAGAATGAGAATATCTTTAATGTATTTTTACCATGTATAAATGTAACAACAGAAGGGCAATACCAGTTCCATCCATTTTGTGTCTAACTATTTATAGTTCTAAACAATCCCTTTTTTTCTTTACGCTCCATTCCCTCTTACCTTCTCTCTCTCTAGTCTCCACTCAGCGAAAAGTAATCCAGGATATTCTTTTTTTGTGTGTTTGTATGTACACTCCAATGCAATTCATATAATTTCCCTTGATATATTCCTTTCTCCTTTTATTTTATGCGTATTCAGTTTCACTTTGCAAAGAATTGTGTAAAAAAAACATGGTGTAATGGTACGCACATAAATAGCAGGAGTATAGAGAAGAATACCTAAAAAAGATTTTTTTTTAGTTGTGTCTGTGTGTTTACACACGGATCAACATTTTGACGTGCATAATATTAAAGCCAAATCCTCCACTGATCCTCCTCACCTTCTCTGACACTTTATGTCTGAGTCTTTCTCAGATTTTGGTTCCTTTTTTTTGAGGGAGTCACACACACAAAGAGAGAGAGAGAGGGATATCAGTAGGATTTTTTTTTATTTGGTGTTTGCATTCCAGCTTCTTTACTTTTGTGTATCTTTATTATATATTTTTATTATTGTACATATCCAAAAATTTATAGAGTATAAAGACAAGTTTAGTCATCCCAATCCTTCTCTCTCTCTCTCTCTGTACAAGGCTAAGGGTAAGCGTAGGATGTGTAAAATTGTACAGTACCAAAAATAGACGGGGACGATCATGATGATTATCGTGTCGTAGAAAAGCCGTTGGTTTAACAAACAGAAATATAAAAAAAAAGTTGCATAAAATGTTACTTCCGCTACGCCTGTAAATACAAGTTTTATTTGTACATGTGTGTGTGTGTGTGTGTGTGTACGGATGAATCTCCCTCCTTGATACTCTCTCTCTCTCCTTATCTACATATTATAAATATAGAGATGTATATTTTTTAAGACCATTGTAAATATTTGACTACTTTTGAACTTTGTAACTTGTATAAAGATTTTTTTGGATTTTTTTTTTCTCTCTCTCTCTTCTTTCCTTTCTCCTTCTTTACACAGATGCCTTTCCCCTCTTTTCTCTCTTGAGGAAAAACTTGCATTAAGTAAAGTTTACATTAGTCGAAAGCCATGAGCTGGATATATATGGAGAGAGAGAGAGAGAGAGAGAGAGATTTATTGAAACATTTTTAGATATCAGGAGATATAGAATTACAAGGGGAAAGTAGGAATAAATGATATTCATCATTATTCTTTTCTCTTCTCCATTTTTAGACCTACACACACACACGCACACAAAAATAAGAAATAAATTGCCTAGCTTTATTAGTTTCTTTTGTCTATACACTTTTTTTTTACGTTTACACTGTACATGTACAGATACATGGAGCAATATTTATACTACAAATTTTTTGTAACTCAAACTAAATTTATTCAAAATGGATCTCTCTGTACAATATCAAACACAAGTATGACAATTGCTCTCAACCGGAGAGAGAGAGAGAGAGTCCCAAAAATGTGGATAATAATAGAACATTATTTTGTATCTGTACAGTACGTACGTACGTACGCATACAAAATAGAAGGAATTTTTTACATGTACAAACTTTCATTACAGGATGATCATGTCATGGAGAGGAATGATAATATGGAAATTTTTTTAGGGAATGAAAATAAATAGCAAAGGATTGAAATGGTCTCTCTCTCTCTCTCTTCAGCTTAAATTTAGCACATCCGAGTCAAAATAAGTACAGAGATGCGTACACGTAGTTATTCATTTTGATGGGGTGGTGGGGGTCCTTATTTCCCATCTGTTTAATATGCGGATTACAAAATCTTGTTGACTTGACTATCATCCCATTTTTTCTTGTCATATTTAAAAAAACTAAACTCATTTTTCCTAAGTAAACATGTGTCCCCTTTAGGGTCCTTCATAGTCCAAATTTTTTTTAAAAAAATTTTTGTTAAAATTATGAAATGTATCTTTATCTGAAAAGAGTTGATGAAATTCACTCTTAATCCTCTGCCCGTATGTCAGTCACGTGCCCAAACTGTTTAACCTCTTTATCTGTATTAAGTTGTAAAGAGCCCCTTCACTCCGAATTATTATTATTTTTGTTCATCCTTCTCTTCCTTTCTCTCCAACCTTTCAAAGACAGGATAGAGTGCTAAAAGTTGATGGTATATTTTTTTGCAGGGAAACTAGGAAAAAGAGAGTTTTTTTTGTTTGAATATTTTTTTACAGAGAAAGAGAGAAATAAATAGACAAAAGCACTCGCCAAAAAAAAGTGGAGAATGGAGACAAGTGAGAGAAAAGAGAAGAAGGCGAAACACTATTGAAATTTATTTAGCTTCCGTTCCCAATGCCTACAATTACCATTACACTAAAGTGGGAGTAGTATACAACAAGAGAGCTAAGAATTCATTGATATGTTAGTCAAAGAGAGAGAGAAAGTCTTTGGCTCTTAGTATTCCCTGACACTTATATCCCCATAGTGTTGTTCAAATGAATGGAAGCCTCAGGCTCTCCAATAAAACTGATGGGGTTTCTATACTCGAGCACTAGACAAGGTAAAGAGAGAGAGAGAGAAAAAAATGGGGTGAGGAGTGAGTAAGGGTGATGGTGTGTTTGAATAAAAAAAAGGAGAGAAAACTGTCGACAATTGACTGACGACTATAGAGAGAGAAAGAGAGAGAGAGTGGAGAGTACAAAGAGGGGTCCAGGTGAAAAACAAAGACTGTTTTGAGGTTTGCGTGAAAAAAGGTGATTTGAGGATTTTGTCTGGTTTTTAATAGATTCCAAAAATCCATTGGAATAATGAGCGCCAACCCTCGACAAGGATAGAGGATAATGGACTTTTACTTTCTATAAGCTTTACTAAATATTTGCACATGAGGGGAAGAACAACCTTACGAGTATATTATTATTACTCCATTCTCTCTCTCTCTCTCTCCATAAAAAACAACCAACGTCCCTTCTTTTTCCCCTTCACAAAATGGTGGCCATGTTGTATGTACATAAAGAGTAGAATAGAATTTCATGCTCAAGTCTAATTTGAAGAACAAAAGTACGTAGATGAAAGTCTACCTGGACTAAATCAACCTTTACTTTTACCCTTATGATTCAAAAAAAACACAGGTTCATACTTATAGTTACGTCCCCTCTCTCTTCTCTCTTGTTTATTAAAGCTATTCTCTTTTTTCGTATTAGATTCATTTTTTACTATCAACTCTCTATAAAAGTTGGAGGGTTACAACATTACAAGTTTCCTTTAATGTATTTTTATGTAGGGCTCATCTCATCTAGTCAATTGTTATGTACCAGCCATACAATTTTACTTGAGTGCTTATTCTCAGTCCTCTCTCTCCCTCTCTTTCCTATTAATTTGAATTAGCTTTGTCAATGGGGGAGCTCCTTGCTTCCTTGCATATAAAATTGATTATTGATTTTAATTGTTAATTAAACTATTGTAGGTTAACTTTTTCTCTTTTATATTTGTAGTACTACTAGTACCTTTATTTGTAAATTGTAATCAATCTTTCACTCTTTTTTTTCTCCCATTAAAATCTAACAATTTTTTTTTCCTGAGACAAAAGGCAACTTCTATCATATTTCATATTTAAAAAGTATATTATTTTTTTCTAAATATAAACGACCGTTAGGTTCGATTTTTATACAAAATGATTGTTATTTTGAGCTCAAAAATAGCCCAAGGATTTCTCTTTGTTGAATTGGGAAGAGAGAGAGAGAGGGGATAGAAATTGTGATGAGAGAGTGACCACATTATTGAATTAAAGAAGAAAAAACTCGGCACACACATCAAATATAAATTGACTCTGTGCACTTCATTCTCCCCCCTCCTCCTCCCTTTCCAAAAATTGTGTACCTATTATATCAGCATAGAAAAAAAAGAGATTTAACTGTTTAGTATGTTACTCTAAAGCTTGTTCTCAGTTCTTAGAAAATTGCGTGCTTCCTCAGCATGTGTCATGAAGGGCTGTACATCCTTTGGCAAACTTATAGTTCAGATTTATAGCTCCGTTTTTTGACCTCCAGTAATTCAATATGCCCTCCCTCTCTCTCTCTCTTTTATGTGATGCAACTTGCATATTAGAGAGGAGAAGGAGAAGAAAAAATAAAGCTAGAGTCATTTCCTCATATCTCAAAATACTCGGGATATCCCTCCACAACCTAAAGACTTTCTGGACTACACACACACACCCTTTAATTCCCAAATGGAATATTTTTTTCTGCCCCCCCCCCTCATAGAAATCTCCATTTAAATTCATACAACCTATCCAGTCCACAAGTCAGTTGGAGAGAGAAGAGAAAAAGAATAACAAAATGGAAAAGTTGAGGAGAAAATTCTATTTGGACTTGATATCAAAAAAAAAGTTTGTTGGTCAATACACAAATTAATGGGTAATCCACCTACCCCCTTTCTCTCTCTCGTAATCTTAATACGAATCAACTACTCCACAATAAAAGAATAGCGTCATAAAAATATATGAAATTCAAAGTCAACTTAATTATAAGTCAAAACCCCATAATCTTAAATGTTTATCCCCTTTTCTTTTTATTAATTTAGTCAAATCTTTTCAAATTGTACTTTTTTTTACGACTCACAATGACCTTAACATGGCCGTCTAGTAGTAGTCCAGTTTTTTTTAAAAAAAATAAACAAAGGAGAAAAAATAAAATGGGGAAAAATAAAAATGACCTTGACTTTGAAATTAAAAAAATCTTTATTTGATTTACATAAAAAAAACTTTAGTTTTTGTTCTGTAAAATTGGATTAAAAAATATCTTGTAAATTTGTAATCATAATATTTTAAGGGGGACAGTTTAGAATTAATTTCAATTTTTGGTTGTTCGTTTGTGGATAAAAAATAAAAGGTTAGTTTGATAGTAGAAAATTATAAAAAAATATTTAGAGATGGGGAATACCAAATAAATTGTTTTTTTTCTATTTGGTACAGGGGAAGGGATAGTAAAAAAAATAAAAGAGTGTGTTCAAGGTGGCATTGGGGTTGTATCCTAGCGTTGGGTTTAGTACATCGTAAAGAGTCAAATCAATTTTCCCAATGTTTGAGAGAGAGAGAGAGGTATGAGACAAATCCATCTTGTTAAACGAGGATTTCTTCGTAAAACCGGATTTATGACGGATAGTAACACAAAAAAAGAAAAACTATAGTCACCCTTTAAGACCATTGTTACTCTCAATTTACTCTTGTTTCATATCTCACGCCCAAACTATTACAAGTAGCAAATAACTTGACTCTCTCTCTCTCTCTCTTTCACTTTCTCCCACTTTCTTCATCTTTTTCTTGCCAAAAAAAGAGAAAATGGGGACTACAGTTAACCACTCATTTATCTGTCGCCATGGTATTATAGTTAATGATGAAATACTGTAGTGAAATGGATTTCCCTCACTTGTATTTTTTTTTGTCCATTCAATTGTCCATTGAGTATGAGATCTTGGGAGATATTTTTTTGGTGTCTATCTTTTTCTCTGTAAAAAGCAACAAAGTAGCTGGATATGTGTATAAGATACAGAAAAAGAAGAAGGAAAAAAACTTTTACTTCATCCAGGGGCTAAGCATAGACGAGAGTACAAAATCCAATTCCTCCTTTCTCCATTGAATCTCTCCAGTTTCGTTTCCCTCCTCCTCTGGAGCAAGAGAGAGAGAGGCATAAAAGGAAATTCAGTGTAAAGTGTTTTTTGGGGAAAGGCAGGGAGACGAAGACTTGGAGCAATTTAGAATTGAGTGAAGATAAAGTCGTACAAGTGCTCCCCCCTCCTCTCTTTCTTTTTCCCCCCACTTTCTCTTTCTTCTTGTCTACCTTCAATTTTATGCGCATTCTCCAAATGGTGTTTTAATTGATTTACATGTGTTACATTGAAATATCCAATTTACTTGATTTTCTCTTTTAAATTGACTCCAAGATGATAATTTATAAATTTTCTTTTTTTATCCTCACTCCTTAAACTCTTTCCCGTTTTACAAGGTGTGGTGTAAAATTAAATTGAATTTTCAAATTGTTCCATCATTTCGAGGGTTTTCTTTATTGTCAAATTTTTTTATTGTCAATTGTCATTAAATTTATTGTGGCCAATACTTTTCTATTTTATTTATAGAAAGCGGCTGTGTACCCTCTAAACTTTTTTTAGGGCATCATAAAAATTATTTTTTTGACTGCCATTTTCTATGGCAGGAAATGAAAAATAAATGTTTTTTGCAAAAATTGCAATGTCAATCTCCCTCTGAGCAGACAATAGAAGATTTTTTTTGATATCTTGAATTTAAATGGGGGGTTAGATTGATGTAAATGTATCATACATATGTACATACATATAAATGAAAAGATTGTTATAAAGTTAATGGAATAATGGAATATTTTTGCATGATTTTTTTTTGTCAAAATGAGAGAGAGAGAAAAGAAAGGGAGACGACAAGGAGTCAGTGTATCTGTCACTCATCTGTCGATTGTCAAATATTTACAACAAACGACGGAAAAGTGATAAAGCCACCGGATATGAGATGCTATCTTCCTCCCTCCCCCCAAAAAAAGAGTCACAAACTCGTGTTATGTACACTGTAATTTGGTTGTAAGAATTGTAGACTCTGTAAAAGAGAGAGAGAGGGCCGTCGTCATCACTTGGTCTCAAATGCAAATATTTGAGCTCCAACGTCTCTCCTCTCGTACATTTATTATAGACGTTTTTCTCGGAGTTGAACCATAAGAGAGGGAGGGAAAAGTCCAAAATCTGAATCCAAAATAGTGCACAGCCAAAAAAAAAATTTTTTATGTAGAAAGTTAGAAGCGTTTCATGTTTGGCCTGATATCGTAAATATTCATCAATTGTATCCCCGTCAACGAGCCAATCTTGCCTGTGTGATCTTGGTGGCGACGGAGGTGGTAGTGGAGGCGTATAAAATTCACAAATATATCAATGCTTCCTCCTTCCTTGTCGTTATCATGTATCCCTACAGATAAATTTATACGAGTGTGTGTTACTCCAATGTAATAGTAGGTACAACAAAAAAATGGAGGAAAATGCCGCTTCTCCAGGAATTAGGAATGAGAAGAGAAAAAAAAGGGAGGCGAGTGACGTGTAGAGTTAAGTAGGTATTTATACTGTTAAAGCCAAAGAGAAAATTGTTATATGGAAAAAAAGACCACCAACACACGAAAGACTACACACACGACCATTTCCCATGATTTCTCCCACGCCATGCTTATGCGTGTACAAATTTACCCATAGCAACATTAAATTATTTAAGACCCCTTTCCACTCTTGTGTAGTACTCAAGGGAATGTTATTTTGTGCATGGAGGTTTTTTTTCAATTTCAACAAGTGTAAGAGACTATTTAAGTAGTAGTCATAATAATGGAAATTCATTACAAAAAATTGTTTACCGGAAGTTTATATTACCAGTCAAAATTAATCCTTTTGGATTAAACAAACGCATGTAATCCAATTTCCATTTCTGAATTCAAATACTCCTTTCATCTCTCTCTCTCTCTCTCTTTGTTGAAGAGTGTAAGGAGGAGGTTGGTTATGTTGTTGTTTTTTTGTGTGTGTAATTTTTGTGGCAATTGAAAATTGGACTGTTGCGTGTGTATTCATTATCTTTGAATTGGTTTTCTAAATGGAGGTTCAAATTATTTATATTTCTATGTTAAGTGCTCTCTCTCTATTTTCTCTTGTTGTTTTTTTTTTTACTTTGCTTGTACTTCACTATGTACATTTGGGCTTTAGCAAGGTGGGTGCTATTTAAATAAAATGGGAGAGAAGTTAAAGTGATTCTTTTTTCTTTTTTTTTAAAATATGCCACACAAATTATTGTACAAAATTACTTGAGTAAGTTAGAGAGAGAGCTTATGTAGAAAAAAGGGACCATGTGAATTTTAAGGAAATTCCTCATTCTAATCTTTTTATTCAATCTTCCATTTTTTTTCTCTCTCCTTTGCATGACACTGTCACTGGACTTTTGACTTGTGAGTACTGCCGAGAGAACTGCCAAGCTTTTAGCAAAAGGATGATGTAATCTTTTGAAAATATAAAAAAAACCAAGGAATCAAAAATCCAGAGAAAATTAAATAAATAAAAAACTAGCCACCAAGAGTCAAGTGATTACATTGCATGGAAGAGAGAAGTTATTTAAATAATAATAGTAATTAAATAGGATTTTTATCTGTAAAACCTCAAGCTCCTAAAATTATCATAAATTAATCAACGAGCAAAAGAGAATTGTTTTCAATATTTTAAAAAAGAAGAGAGAGAGAGAGAGAAAACAACATTTAAGCTCATGTGAGTGACTACATTTATTTATATTTATATGCTAGGGGTGGGTGTAAGGAGGCTGTTTCATCGGCTTGTTTGTTAGTGTATATTTGTATTTGTATTGGAGGTTAACACGACAGTTCAGATTTTTAAAAGGCACACAACCAAAAAAAAACAGGGAGCATGAGGTTCAACTGAAAAAAAAGTTATAGGAAATTTCCTCTCTCTCTTGTGTGTTGTGGGGTTTATTTCGTGCCGAGTGCTCCTCTTTGTGGACAAGGCACAATGTAAAGGAGAGAGAGAGGGGGGGGGGGACGTATTTAATTTAGGCAAAGAAAATTACAGGGTAGTTAAAGCTTTTATGGAGAAAAGAATGCCGGACGCATATGGGCCTTCAAGCAAGAGATTCCTACCACACATGCGACGATTAATAATAATTACTTTTTGTCGACTTGGACCAACTCTCTCTCTAGTTCCTCCTTTTTCTTACCTCATGGCCCACAGTTAGTCAATAGGATTAGACATGTAATAGAGAAAAATGTCAATATTATTCTTACTCTTATTTATCCACTATCCCCATTTTTTAGCCTCCTCTTCAAAACCAGGACAAGAAAAAAAGAAGGAGAAAGGAAAGTGAAGGACAAGAGTGAAACTAAATAAATAATATTTTTTCAAAATTATGTACATGTTTTAATACACATTCTAAAAGCTAAACCCTTTTTTAAAAAAAAGAAGAGAGAAATGTGGAACAAGAAGTCTTAAAAAAACAAGCTCAAAAAATGGCTCTCACATCTTTATTCTCATTGACTTGTTATGTTGCATCTTGTCGAGTGCATGTGTGGCATTGTGGTGCATCAACATTAAAATTGCAGTCTGAGAGAGAGAGAGAGATGAAACATTCCAAACATGACTCTGACTCCTGTACAAACTTGAATCTCTTTCTCAAGACTCGGGACTCTTTGTGAGGGCTGCCTCTTTCTAAGGGACTACAAAAAAAGTACAATAATAAAATGTAGGAAATGTAGGAAAAGAATTACAGAGCAAAAAAAGTTTTTTTTTCAAGAATATTCTTCTTCTGCTCCAATAAGATAAACTCATTGAATTCTTCTCCATGCCAGTCAACTTCAGCTCTTCCTGTCTTGACGACGCGACGTCTCAACTTCAACTTTTTTTCTCTCTTTTTTGTACTTACACCAAAAAAAACCACCATTTCTTTCCCCTTTTTTGTCTTGTCTTATCATACTTTGGTATTTTATATAATATAAAGCAATACAGAAGGCCTTGAGAACTTTCTACAATAAATTTACAGCCCCTCTCTCTCTCTTCTTTTGTCTTGTGCTACACTGTAGAGCTAAAGGTCGAATTATAAATCACATTTATTTTAATATGTCCATCCACACTTAAATTATCACCACTGTTAAGATAGACATGAAAATTATCTCGAGAGTATAAAATAGTCATAAAAAGGAATTAAATGGATTTAAAAATTTAGCCATGGATGTTACTGTTAAATTTAACGTTAGAAAAAGAGGGAAATAACGACAATAGGATAAGATAAAGAGAAATGGGGAGGGGGGAGTACATTAAAGATTGGGGTTATTTTATTTGGACTTTACTTACAAAATAAACGCATCTAATATCTCACTCATGTGCCCATTAAGGTAGGACATGGTGGGAACTTGTACATTGAGACTGAAACAAGAGTAGGACAAGGGAGAGAGAGAGACTCCACACAATGTACAAAATGTGGTGTTATGCGTACGACTACAAGCCATGCAACAACAGAGAGAGAGAGAGAGAGACAGGGTAAAGTAAATAAACGACTTTGTACTTCAGGCTGTCTCTCTCTCTCTGTACATTTTAGACTCACATGGAAAGCACTCGGGAGTCAGACAATAGAGAGGCCATATGTAGGTTATAAGGTAAAAAACATTTTAACTTACTTTATGCTTTCAAAAGAGAGAGAAGACTTGACGTCAAAATGTGAGACATTTCAACCCAACCTTTAGCGGCCATTCAATTCCATTGTAAAAATAAACAAGAGTTTGGAGAAGCCCCCTCCTCCACTCCTCCACTCCTCCATGTATTTTTGTAGGAGAGAAATACAAGACAGAGTATTTATCAACGGGAATACTAATACGAATACGATATCTGCCATTAGTGAATCATAATAAAAGAGTCGTGTCAACGGTTCCTCTCTCTCTGTTTTTGTGTAAATAGAAATACCAAACCGAACCCATTATTTCCATCCTCTCTCTCTCTCTCTCTGTCCTCCATTTTTAGAATAAGTTATGTAGTTTATTATTATTGTACGATAATGTCCACATTTGGTCAAGTATTTATCACTTGAGAATAAATTGAGAATTTTAATGTAGATTTATATGAATATTAATGTAGAATAAAAATAAGTGTATGGGTACAGATACAGTGTAGCTAGAATTAATTTTTGGCGTGGTTAATTTGTGAACATTTGTGGAATGACTAAATAATTAATTGAAAATAAAAATAAATTAGGAGAGAAAAGTATGAGGAAAGGGAAAGAGAGGAATGGGGTTTTTGTTGTTATGGCTTATGGTTTAATAGTGAGGGTTATCATATTTTGAGGGTTGTGAAGAGAGCCACATACTTGAATCATTTATGTTTACCCAGCTTCTGAATGAAGAAGAATGTTCACTGTTATATATACTCCACACACACACACACACACTCTCTCTTTGTGTATGCAATGCCATGTGAAAAACCATCTGTGGTCTCCTTCTCTCTCCTAAGGAGGACCTCCTGTTCCATTATGTACCATAAAAATATTTTATGCATGCAGAGCCGCTTTGACTTATGAATTCATAGAAAAGCATGTAAATATAAATACATGAATACAGAGTAGACACACAATAAGCCAAAAAAAGAAGGGCATAGGCTAAACCCATATAATAGACATAACTATTTCTATGTACCAGCTGTGAACATCATTCAGGAGAGAGAGAGAGAGAGAGCAAGACGACACAAAAATATGCCAAGGTGTGACAGTAACAATGTGCAACATGGAATTTACTAGGCTTGTGTTATCTCAGTCGTAGGGGCAAAAATATTTCGAAAAATGTAAACCGCATCCTCTACTCCCCCCTTTCTATTTCTCTATTTCTTTGCTTTCTTTGTTAAGGAAATAAAAATAAATTTATAACTTGTTCTTTTCTCTTCATTTTTCTGCTACTGTCATGACCACCCACTGTCTTTTCAAATTTAACTCATCTACGATTAACTGCAACTTTCTCTCTCTCTCTATTTTGGTCTTGTGTCGATTTTCTCTATGAATTTGAGAGCCTTGTGGTGGTTTCAATTTCTTTGGTTCATTTTGCAGTACACGTGTCGATTGCTACGTGGATTCAGAGTAAATCTTTGTACTTTTCTTTGTGGTTTTGAAAGAAGAAAGAAAAGTCATGATCTTGAAATTTCTCTTCTATCAAGATTTAACTGCATTTTGAACAATTTTCTGTATTTCCCATTGTTGTTCTAACTTGAATATACTACCTGTACAGTACAGTACAAATATTTCTAAAAAAAATCAAATTTTTATTTATGAAAAATTTTCTAAATAAAATAAAAGTTAAAAAATAATTATACTTCGTTCAAGTGTTTTACAAATAAAACGTACTTTGGTCATATACTTGTAATAAACTGTAAATAGTGTTGAATATTAAATTTAAAAAAAAAACAAAACAAATATTCAATTTATAAAGAGAAGAGAAAGGGACACAAGGGAAATATTTTGTGTTTTGTTATTTTTAACTTTCTTCATAAAAATCCAACTTTTACTTTTCCTAAAGGCAACTAAAGCTGGTTATACTCTTACAGAACACGGTACTGTACAGAACAGATAGGTCGTAGTGGTGTATGGGATGAAGGAGAAAGAGCCTTGAGACAAAAATTTTCCATTAAAATCCTAAACTGTGTACAACATCCATAAAGAAATACGAGGAGGAGAAGAAAGTAGATAGAAAAATGAAACAAAAAAATGACAAAAACTTTTTTTTCTCTTATATCCTCTCTCTCTCTCTCTCTCTCTCTCTGGGTTGTACTTTGTTTTGTCATCCATTGTACTTGTTTATAAATTCAAGATAAAGTCCTATTCGCAACTTGCGGCAGCTCAATGAGCGAATAGAATTCAAGAGACTTTTTCATGTAACGATCTTGTTTCACTCTCTCAAAATAGTCCACGTTTTGTTTTTCTTCTATATCCACATGGACTCTCTCTAATGTTAGGTAACTCTTTAATGTACAAGTAGACAAGTAAAAGTATCTGTACTTTCTCTTACGTATATATACAAGACTTGGTATATGTAGAGAGAGAAGGTACTATTTGCCAAGATTTCTCCATTGAAAATTTTCTAGTCAATGCCAATGTTTAGCAAGTAGTTGCTTTGTTTGTTTTAACTTATGATTGGATTTCTGTCTTTCCCCGTTTCCTTTTTTCCTCCTCTTCTAAAGATCAACCATTTCTTTTGAACTTGAACAGAGAAAGTCCTATTCCTTGTGCTCTTCATCTTATTTCTCTTTTTTTTGTGTTTACTTTCTCAAATCAGAGGACAATCCAATTGCAATATTTCCGCTCTTTTTTCACATTCTCTTTCCTACACACACACACACAGATACATGGACAGAGATGGAAAAGAGCAAGAGAGGAAGAAAAAATGGAGGGAATGACGAAATAAGAAAGGAATCATCATTTATAATTCTTTACATTCCTAATGAAAAATAAAACCAAAAAATAAAAGAGTACACACACATTTTTTATTTCAATTCCATCATTTTTATACACATATTTTTCTTTTTGGTTGCCAAACTTGTGTCATAAAATACAAAAAGAAAACCATTCAAAAACTTTCTCTCTTCCTTTTTACACGCACCGTGAGATGGGAGATGGAGATGAAAGTTGGGAAGAGTAAAGCTATTTGCAAAAGAAAATTGCAAATTGACTAACAACCATTTTATAGTTTGTTTTTTTTCCTGCAACAACAACAACAACAAGAGAAATATTCTCAGCACCAAGCACAAGGCACAGGCACAGAGTTATGGTATTTTTCTCCCCTCTTGAGCCATGGAATTGCTTAGTGTGTGAGATTCTAGAGAAAGTGAGGAAGGAGTAAAAGAAAAAAAAAGCTGAGAAAAATTTGCCCGTAAAATGAGTGTAAAATTCCTTTACGCATTCTCATTAGTTTTATGTGAACGTAAAATCTCATTTTACCATGTCAAACCATTGCTCTGCAATATTTTGACGTAAAAAAAATTCACTGAATACCATCCACATCCCTCCTTTCTCCTTTTCTTTCTTTTTTTTACAAGAGAGAGAAAGTGAGATGGACGGACTTTGATCCGCTTAACCCGTTCTCTTCTCCATTCTCCATTTTATTTTTTGGTGTATAGGACTTTCGTTTTGTATACTAGAAAGGTGCTTGAGTGAGTGTGTATATGTACCTTTTGGTATAAAAGAGAAAGTTTCTTTTTAAAAGAAAAGGAAAATTTCGTTTCCTTTTCAGTTCAAGTAGAGAAAGAGATGGGAGAGAGAGAGAATGGTAACTTGAAATTCATTTTATGCGAGGAGCTAAAGCGATAAATTTTTGCAATGATGCTGAGACTCGTGACATCTTGGCTCTTGACTGGAGAGAAAGACGAAGCAAGCCATTTTCTTTCTTTTCTTCTTTTTTTCGGGGTTTACCCGAGTCTGAATAAAAAATTAGTATTGATATTGCATTGCATTATATTACGCTGCATTTCATTGCTCTTGTGAAACACACCCATTCCTCGCATTCCTTCTCTTTTTTTTGTAGTACTCCCAGTGCCCAAGTCAATGCCTCCTCATTTCTACGGCCATGGCCTGCTTTCTCTTTCTCTTTTTCTTGACACACACACAAACAGAACGAGAGAAATTTTCTTTAGTCGTCTTCATCTCCAAAATTCTAGTTTACAATCCTTTCCCTTTTTCTTTGTAGGCCGCCAAACTTTCTCTTCTTTTTATTATATAAAGTGAAATGTATTTTTGACTACTACTTTCACCAAAATGTCAGTACTTTTTCTCCTCTTCTCTCTTCTTTACTTTTTAATCTATGCAAAGTGTCAAAGGTGCAAGTTTAGTGGAAAGTAATTTTGGGATTCGTATTTGAGAGAAAGTGTAGAAAAAAAGACAAAGACAAAAAAATCAAAATTTTTTGACAAGTTGCATTAAAAAATAGTAAAGATAAATAATAAATAATATTTCTTTTTCTATTTATATTGAAAAAGATTTAAAAAAGAAGAGAAAGTACATACAGAGAAAGCTTCTTAAAAAATTGTTAAAATTCTTCCCAAAATAATTTAAACTTGTTTTTTCAAACTTGCAGGGATCCATATCTGACTTTGTACTGATATGGGAGATGTGAAGAGAAAGTAAAGAGAAAGAAAAAAAACAATATTTACATTTTATGATGAGTTCATTTACTAGAATTTTTTGAGAGAGAGAGAAAGTGAGGGAAATAGAAAAGTTTTTTTTGAGGAAGACGTGAGTGAAAAGCAAAAGAAAAATATTATATATAAAAACAAAAAATCTTGATTACAACTGTGAGTAAAATGTTAAGCCGAGAGAGGAGGCAAAAAGTAAAGAGAATCAGAGAGAGAGAGAGAGAGAGCTGGATGAAATCAGAGTTGAAATTTGAATGCACCATGGTTTTTGTATATCTTAATTAGAAATGGAATGAATGAAGTCTTGTCAACTATGCGCTCCCGAATTAATTAGAAAAGAAATGGATAAAAGTAACATACACTATGTACATAAAACAGAGAGAGAGGGAGTTACATTGAGTCCAAGGCTTGGTAGAGTAAACATGAAAAAAAATAACATCAAGGATTATAAACATGCTCTAAATATGGCACCCCCCTTATTTTTACATGTATATCACTACACATTGCGAGCTACGCCTAAAAAACACTTTGTTTACTCTTTTACTATTTTTCCTAGAAAAAATGGATACCTTGAAAAAAAGTTGAATCGCTTACAAGCAAAAAAATAAAAGTTAGCAATTTTCACTCTACACTTTAAAGTTTAAACTAATTGAAAAAAACCCCATTTTTTTCATATAAAAATAAACATGACTCTACATTTTTTACAATTATTAATAAACTTGAATAAAACCAAGTTAAATTCAAGATTTTATAGACTAAAAGAAACTCATAAAATTTTCAAAAAGAGTGGCATTGACTTTGGTGGTTAAGTTAACGCAAGTTGAACTTGATTTGTCTCTTTAGATTTTCAAATGTAAATTTCATGACTTTCTCTCTTGAAAAATGTTGGGTAAACAAGAAAAAGGGAAAAGGTGGAATGTCAAATGTGGAAGAGAAAGGCCTCGGTTCTGTTTCTAAGAGGAAAAGGAAGCTTGTGGACTATTAAATTGATGCATTTTTTTGGTGGAAAAAAAACTAAAAAATTTAACCATTTCTAGCACTTCTCCTCACTCTTTTGCCCTCACTTTTGTGACTACGACTGTGACTTTGAACTTTGTGTCATGGGAATTTGGCAGAGAGAAAACTTTTTTGCATATCTAATTCTGTACCACATGGTTTAAACTGTTTGCTTTTTATACATAGTTAGAAAAGCCGCAGGCAAAAATGTTTTTGCAAAAACTTTCCCCTTCCTTTCACTTTGTGGCATGCACACTCACAACCTTGATATTCCTTATGCTTGTTATTCCTTTCTCTCTCTCTTGGCTGTCACATACAATTTGTGTACGACCCCCCTAGTTACTCTGTCCACGTGTATTTTATTTACGGCCAACTATTTACATGTAAATTGGCCAAGGAAAGGTTTTTCCCCAAAAACTAGGACTTTAGTTCTCTCACTGTAGTGTACCTTGTGGAGTTAATAAATTGGCGACATATTTATTCATTATTACAAAATGCAGAATTTTCTCCACCCAAAAAATCAACCGAAAAATTGTTTTGCTCTACATTCAACACAAATGCACATGAAATTAATAAAAAAAACCACACATGAGCCTCTCATTTTATACCAAAGAGAAAGTCGTTTCTCCCAAAAGTTTTAATGAAAATTAGACTACAGCTATAGCATAATATAACTCGTACAAAATTACCCAAAAAATATGGACAATCCAAAAATATATCCCTTCTCATTATAATGAAAATGAAGGGAAACCGGATAAAATTATTTGTTATCATCAAAGAAAAAAAAATTGGATTGATTGAATAAAATAGAAAAATACAAAGTTTTTTTTTATCCTGCGTGCAAATAACAAATTTGTTGGTCTCGTAGTTTTTTTTTACTTCAGCTAAAAAAATGTAATAGACAATGGATACATTAGAGAAAAACAAAAGTAAAATGAGGGGGAGGATAGAACCCGGAACTATTTAAGGATTTAAATCAAGACCGGTAACTCTAAGTTAGGGGTAGGGAAGACTAGGGATTTTTTTACATAGGAAATTGAATGTTTTGTAGCATCCTGTGTTCTTTTTTGTTATAATGTTACAATTCTGAGAAGCAAAAAAAATTGGACCAAAAACTTTTTTCTACCGCCCTCCCCCCTTGTTTATATTAAAGAGAAAAAGTCTAATATAAAAAAGGGGTATAACTACACACTGTAATAGTGTAGGCCTGTGTAGGAGTAGAAGAGGTACATGAATGATAATGTAGTTGCAATATTCGATTTAAAAAAACAAGCCCATGTGTAGAATGGGTGTATGTTGGTGCTTTATGGTTAGTGATATGATATCTTGTCTGGCTCTATGGGGTTGTCGCTATGGGAGCAAATGAAGGGAGAGTCTTTTCTTTGATACTGATTAGTGCAATGTAGTACAGTCTAAAATCCCCCAGTTCTTGGAAATTTTCCTATAGGTACAAGTCTCTCTCTCCACGAAGTTGAATTACATAGCCCAAATTCACTTTCCCCATCCCACTTGCTCTCTCTCTCCCTAGCCTGAAATTTATATAAAGTTTATATAAACTAAAATATATTTCTCTAGTCTAAAATCGACCTACTATTTTCTGCAGCAACTGTTACTAACTAGATCTCTCTCCATGTACAGTGCAGAGGCGGTCATATGAAGACATGAGTTGATTAAAATGAGAGAGAGAGAGAGAGACGTCAGAGAAAATATTGTACATGTATGACACAAGAGGGAGAGGGAGAGAGAGAGAATATTAGTACAAGGTCTATTTATGTATAAACTTACAAGCCCATACCTTGTTCTCTAATTATATTACAAGGGAGGAATAAAGGATGGATATTTGTAATTCAAAAATTAATACCGTCTGAGTGCATACGTTTCTTAGATTACATTCCCCAAACTTAAGCTCCCCATCCTCCTTCCTCCATATTAAAATTTCGCACTTCTTACCTTTTACCTCAGTCTCAGTTTGATCTACATTTCCATTTTTTGCCAACATTTATTTTAAATCGACTAAAAAGACTTTAAAAAAAATATTTTGCGAGTTGACAATTTTTTGCAAAAAACCACACACACATATTTAAATGAAGGGAAAAGAGCAAACAATTTTTTTTATTCATCACAGTCAATTTATTTTTTTTAGCTTTTGTTTCTTGTGAGTACAGTCACAACACAACAATATTTTGTAGAATGAAAAGAAGAGAGAAAAAAATATGAGTGTCTGGAGAAAGCGGGAGGGAATAATAATAAAAAAGTATTTATGGCAACGTTTTCAACATTTTTTTTGAATTAGCTTATGGAAATTTATTTGATTTGGATTTCGGATTTCAAATTCAAACTGAGAGCCCGAGTTTCAAGTGTGAGAGGGAAAGTATGAAACATTGAATTGTTGGAACAACAACAACAAGAACAAGCCAAAAAAAATAAAGCTAAGAGCTACTTATATCCCTCCACTAAAAAAATCCTCAATCCCTCCACCTCCGCCTCCGTCTCTATAGAATGAGTTAAAAAAAGAAGAAATGAGAAAACAAACGTGGATAAAAAAGAGAAAGTGGAAGAGCGTTAAAAAAAAACGATATGGAAGGTGAACAACACAATTCATAGAGAGAATGGGAAAGAGGGGAGAGAAAAAAGGGGGAAAGACGAAGAGCAATCAAAATCAAAATTTGACTCCGTGAAATTGTGTTTGAGCAACGTGAAAATAACATTTTATTCCATTTTACTCTATCATTCGGTGAATTTTACTTGAAACTTCAAAACCTTTCTCTCTCTCCCATACCTACAAGTACAACCCTCTTCATTTTGTGTTTGTAAAGAACAAGAAGATGAGAAAGGAAAAAAGACGAGGCCAAAAAAATTTCCATCTTGTTCTTCCCCCCTCTCTTCATATGAGTATTTGTACATGGGCTACATTTTTTCCTTCCATCTTTCCCCATACCTTTAAAAAAAGTCTGTGAACCAAGACAAACTTATTTTTCTATCTATTTTCACTCACTCTCTCTATCTCTCTCTCTTTGCTTTGAGAGTACAAGAGAAAATTGTTTTCTATTCCTCTTTAGTTTTTATTCTATTTGCACGGCTTTAAACTCATCTTTTTATTTTTGTCTCCCTCTCTCCCTCTCCAAAAAAGTCTTCTTTTCCAAACAGCTGATATTCTTTAGTTACCCTTCTATTATTTGATAAAATTGACTTAAAATTCACGACTCTCTTTTTCTCCGTATAGAAAACTCCATGGATATGGAGTTCAAGTAGGGGGATTTGGATTTCAAAAGAATTTTGAGAGTTGCTTTCTCCCAATTGACAATCAAACGATTAGACTGGGATTTTGAATTTATAGTGTAAAGTAACACTGTACAGTGTACATACATATGTACTCGTACATAAAAAAACGATATTTGATTCTTCACCAATAGCAAATTTTACAAGAAAAAGTTTGAGGAGTTCATGTTCAATTTAAAATGAGTGTATAATTAACACTAGAAAATATACAAAGTACAAAACTATTATAAGTGCCTCAGCCTGAGCCTACTACACATGTATCCATAGGTATCCAATGGGAGTTGAGAGAGAGAGAGAGAGAAAAGTTTGGTAATTAAACTGTGCCATAGGAATAGAAAGAAGAGAGAGAGAGTAGAGGAGGAAAGTGTATACTTTGCATTTAAAATTTTTGACTCTTTTCCTAAGGCTCCGGTGACTACCCGACTTTTAATATCCCCCATTGCATATGATGACTATTTGAAATTTCCAATGTGAACCAACCTTAAAACTCTCTTCAATGGAGGAAAAAGCTTTTGAATTAAATGTTGTTTCAACTCTCTCTCTCTTTTCCCCAGTCTCAGGTTATAATATTAAGAGAGAGAGAGAGAGAAAGGAAAAGTTCTTATCCACTTGAAAATCAATGAAACATTCATTTCATCCATTTTCATCCTTTCTAAAGGCAAAGTGCTTGGTTATTAAGCAAGGTCAATATTTGTCAGAAGGAAAAAGAGAAGGACATGTAGTACTTACTGTGTATATATACATACATGTATATATGTAGAGAGAGAGACGGAGAGAGAGTAAATGGAGATTTGACGCAAGCACAAGGACAAACAGAGGAAATGCAATGCCTACATACTACATACGGTTCCTTCCCCACGCTGATTCTATTTCATTTTCATCCCTTTATAATATTCTCTAGGAATATCCTCACGTGAGAGTGTGTGTGTGTACTCTTCATTCTATTGGTTTCCGTATCGGCGACTTCCTAGTGCCCTTTTAGCATGTCTTTCACATCTCCTTCCATTTTTTTTACCTTGTGGAGTGAACATATGACATAATAAACAAATAGCACGCACTACAACTTTTTTGACTACGTATCCTTGGGTTTGGGAATTTTTTGTTAGTGTAAGATTGGAGTACATATTTTTTTTACTAAATATAATGTTTAACTGAAGAGAGAGCGTCCCTTCCCCCTTTTTTTGGTCGTAAGGGAGGCCATTAGTATTGGTTGATTTGATGAGTCAAATATTTGATTCAGAGTAATGTCATCCAACATGCAGTCAACATTTTTTGGGAAAAAGTGAACCCACGACTCACACACGCAATTCACAGAGTATTCTTCCATGTAATTCACCATCTCAATCTCTTCAAGATTATTTTCTCTCTCTCTCTCTCTTGTTATAAAATGGAGGGATTGGGGACTATAGAAAAGTGATGAAATAAAGAAGAGAGTGGGGAAAAGATGAATGTTTATTGAAAGGGGGAAGGATCCAATCTAATTTGAGGGCGTTCAAACTCGATGAGCTCTCCCGTTGAAACTTAATCAAAGAAGAAAATGATTTTCAAGGATCCCACTCACATCTTCCTTCTTTTTTTTGGCTGTCAAAAATCCTCGTCATAAAATTGCATCTCTTTATTTTATTCCCACATTTTTCAAAACACAAGAAAAAAAATATTTGTTTTTTTTATTCAAGCCAAATATTACTTACCAAATGTTACTTTTTTTGTTTTTATTATTTTAAATAAAAAGTCCACGATTAAATTAAACAATTGACAGTTGACAATAAAAATTAAGATTTATCATGGAAAGTGAAAGGGGCAGAAAATAAGTTGAAATTTGTGGGTGTAGATTCTACACAGAGTAGAATTTTGTTATATGTAAAATATCCCCCCTATTTCCATCTCCATCTTCGTCTCATGTCCCTCTCTCTCTCGTGTATTGAGAGATGGGAGGTGAGGATCGGAAGATCGTAAATTAGTACTGTAGAGGACAGACAGAATTGCCTTGGACAAAAGTCAGTCCAATACAAAGCCATTAATTTCTTCCCCCTCTCTCTCTCTCTAAATTGACTCGAGTTTTAACCCCTAAAAAAGATTGAGTTGGATACTTAAAAAGGATTAGCAAGCTTTACAATATTTTCATCCTCATCCCCTTCCATTTTATTGTGTACATAACTACAGTCTACAAAAAACAAGGATTTTTTTCAAAGTCACTTCCTATTTCCTTATTTTTTTTACTGCCTCTAAAGTGCATACAAGTCATTTCTATTTTTTTGAGAAAAAAATTAATATTTTTTGAAGGAATTTCTAGAAAAAACAATTTACCTGTGATACAATCAGAAAGATTTGTTTTCATGATTTAAATATAATTTTTTTGCACCAGTTTCATAAAAATGTCGTATGAGTTTTGAGAGAGAGAAAAAAAACCCCCAAAAAAGTGTAGCATGTTTACAAACGATCGGAGAAAGGAGGAGATGTGGGGGTTGAGCCCACCCTGTGAAAATGTTAAATCACGTCAAATTAGACTGCACGACATGCACAAATCCTAATGCGACCACCTGCAGTTGTAAATTTAAAAGAGAAAACTGATAATAGTAATTAACTGTGTCATTTTTTATAAAGACCATTTTCTCTTCGCACTATTTTTCCCTTCTTCTCTTTTGCACTACAAAAGCCAAAAGCTTGACGGTGGACACACACTCTCTCAAATGTTACTATCTACCGGAAACTCTTGCTTATGTATGTACGTGCAATAATATTTTATACGCACCCTACCTCAGAGAAAAATAAAGCCCCTTTTTTATAACGTGAAATGAGAGGCTTCGTTAAAAAGAACCACTTCCTCCTTTAAAAATGAGCTCCCCCACATCCACATTGAGAGTGTTTGTGTCTTTGTATATTTTAGAGGGAAAAATATTGTCCAACTATTATGGAAAATGCTCTTACTCGAAAATTAATTCCATGCTGTAGATTTAAATCCCACACACACACACACAAACCCACACTTTTCCATAGCTGGAGTGACTCATTCTGTATTCCATGGAGGTCTATAATAATACAAGTGTAGGACAGAGATAATAATTGTTAAAAAATTGTAGGAAGTTAAATACTATTTATTAAAATATTTTGGTGAAAATTTCAGTTAAAAAATATTCAACCATATTATCATCTGGAGGACATGAAAAAAATAGTAGGGGTGTCATTGCATAAAAAATTGTATGGATGGATGCACTCGAGTGTGAACACACAAGACAGAAAAGGGCGAAAGGTAAAGAGAGGGGGGGGGGGCATGTTATGTTGAAATTAATACACACGTACCTGAATCCGGTGGTACTTGGGCTATCATTAGACAACTAACTATAATTCCTCTATATCAGTTTATATTTAATGACGATGAATGTAAACTCTTGCCACTAATTTATATGGTAGGGAGTTCACAATATACTTTGTGTATTGTCTCAGTACATAAGAGAAACCTCCCAATTATTTTCTGTATAAAATGTCATGTCTCTCCTTTAGTTGCATATAAAGTGTAATTAGGAATAATTGAATCAACAATAAGATTGGACGCTGTGATAGCAAACTGTAATTTGAGCCGTCTTTTACCATAAACTTTTCCTTTACCATGCTAACGATCCCTTTTTGTTTTCTACACTGTACACGTACACGTGTACATGTTATTTATTCCATTTCCATTAAAATTGTCAAACAAATCCATTTTACATCCTCATTTCAATTTTCTTATCCCCAAACAACCAACTTGACTCGGAGCTCTCCCATTGCTTATTTTCTTGTTAGAAAAAACAAAAAGAAAATTTAAATAAATGTAAGAATCTCTCTCTCTCTCTGTCTAGTTAATAAAATGAATTGAGAATGCATTGCATGTGTGATTCAATTTTAAACTGAATTAAAAATTAACTGATAAAAATATTAAATACATTTTAAAATACTTTCTCTACAACTCTTAAGTAGACTGTTAAATACAGATATATAAATGCTAAGAGTTAAAAGAAATGGGGAAAAAAACTATTTATTTTAACATGATGAAAGTTTAACTTTTGGCTAATCTTTTTTGTTGTTGAGTGAAAGTCTCTCTTTTATACACTTTGTACACTCAACATAATTTAAGTCAAAAAAAAATAAACTTTTCTCTATCAAAGTTAAGTAGCTGTAGAAATAGGAAGAGGAACAAGAATGAGAAAGGAAAAAAAAACTGACTAATCCACACGACATTTTTTTCTTGTGTAGAGAGAGTTGAGAGTGTGCTCTACTCTTTTGTATGTAAAATATTATTATTTTATTTTAACATAAACATGAAGAAGTTTTTTTTAGAGGGAGACAGGGACAAAAAAAACAAGGAGGTATAATTTCCACTTGACATGTGGGCATTATAAAATATTAACTACATGACACTTCTAACATGGTTGAGCGTGACGACCAAAATGTAGATGCGAAAAAATGGTTTTTATATAAAATTGCATGTGTTTTTATATTCAAATTCAAATTTTGGCAAATATTATGCATACTTTCTCCTCTCCTTTTTCTAAAAAGAGAAAGAGAGAGAAATCTTTTAAAATTGCATGTCATTTTGATTTTTCTATCTACACATTTTCACATGGCAAAATATTTTATATCTGAATGATCAAGTCAACTGTAATGAAAAAAAAGTTTGATTGTTTCATTTGTCAAGTAGCCAAACGAGGTACAGAAAAAAAATATTGTGACTAATACAATAAGATTTTTTGATTAGAATTATATTAAAGGTAAATAAGGTAAAAAAGAAAGTGGAATAATTTTCTCTTTTTATTTATTATAATGGATACTCTCTCTCTCGAAATTGTAGCCCCCCACCTGCTTCCGCTCCCTTTCCTCTAAAATATTCGTACAGGGCGACATTACAAACAGCTGAAAATTTCCACATTTCCACTGTATTAACTCTTACCTTTTACTCACGTGCATATTTTCGAGTCAAAGGTTACATTGTACAACTAACAAGAGGGAGAGGAGAAAGGTGTGTGTGTGTGGTTTGGTGACATAGATAAAACCAGAAGAAAAAAATTGCTGATTCATTTTATATGCAAAGCAATTGGTTTTTTCTTGTGGTTTAAATAATATTTTGTCTTATGTCACATAAAGTAGATTTCTTTTTTTATGTAAGAAAAAAGAAAAGAGATTTTTTTATTCTAAAAAAATGAAGGGAGTAAAAAAAAATTCTTTATCTCTCTCTGTGAGGATGAAGAGGTTGAAGAGGATAGAAAATGTTTTGTTTGGTTGAGCACATTTCCTCGTGAAATTAGAATACTATGCATTTTTATGAGGGGAAAATGAAATTGAAAATGTAGGATAATTTCCCAATTTCACGGTGAATTCTGGGGTAAGAGCTACCGAAGGATAAAAGTTGATTGCCAACGGAGATATAATTGGAAATTAAGGGATGATGCTGAGCTCGGGAAAAAAAGGCCTCGTCCCTAAAGCCTCCCTTTTCCTTAACAATGTACGCTTGTACTATTCTGTACATACCGTATATAATTTTATATGATACCACGTGGTGTCCCATGTCTCTCTCTCACTCTCATTCTGCTTTCTACTGTTTTTGAGGAGCAATTGAATCTTTTATAGGCAATTGACAGATGTATTTACATTTACATTACACACACTCTGTCTCCTCCTTGTTACATACATGTCAATTATATGGAGAAAGAGAGGGAATAAAAAAGGAAAGTAAAATAAGTAATAAGACGGTAAATTGAATCAAGACATAGACACAATCCATTTTTATCTGTTAATCAAAATACTATATTCCCTTTTTTTGCCTAAGTCAAAACGAAACATGGTTTTCTCCCCATTCTAGTTTACTTTTTTTTATCCACATCCACAGTCAAGAGAGAGAGAGACTGTGGAGAGGACTATAAATTGTATGAGAGAGAGAGAGAGTGATTTTCATTCATCATCAATCCATCCTATTCTCGTTTTTACTTTGCTCTCTTCGTGTCTCGAAATTGCATCCTCCAATTTGTCATAAATTCGTCCATTCCATTTCATTACATTAGAAGCACAGCGGCGGAGGCACGTGGGCTTCTTCTCTTCCTCTTTTTTTCTACAGTAACTTTTTTTTCTCATGGGGAGGGAGAGGAAGGGGGTGTGTGTGTACCATAGTGACGACACCCATAAGAGAGAGAGAGAGAATATCTGTAGCCACCCACCCAAAGAATATAGAAAGAAAGGAGAGCTTAGTGGAATCGGGAGAAAAACGTCTTGCCTGGAGTTGGAATGAGTGTAAATTTTGTTGGCAGTCTAAAAAATTGCCTACATTTCCATTCCTTTTGTCTTGACTGACTCTTTGGGCCATTTATGTTTTCTTTTCTTGCTTTCTCTCTCTTTGGGTATGGATCTAAACAGAACGATTCAACTTTGTACATTTTTATATGGCCGCATTTATATCTCTACAGATACTTGAACACAAAGAATAGAAAAAAATGTCTTCCACTGTCGAATGTCTATATGGCTCACTTTAGCATTATCATGTTTTATTTATGTGTCCTCTTTTCTCCTCCTCCTCTCCTTCTTTTCATCCAAATGCCAACTCTTCTCTTCTTCTCTTCCCACTTGATCAACATTTTTTCCCTATTAGGGCCACCCAGCAAAAAAATATTGGGAGATGAAGACACCCCGACATTTCCATTTTCTCCCAAAAAAAATTTTACCTTTTTATTTTTTGACTCTGTACAAAATACATGTACTCTTACCTCTTTACTTTGGATGACCCCCTTTAAAAATAAATAGTCATGATCATTTAGACAATTTTACATGTATATTTATATAAATTAACTTTTTTAAAAAATTATGCACTATTGTCAACGTATACAAATATGCTAAGCAAATGGAAACATGGCGCATGAGGGGCATTTGGGGGATGATTTATATTTAATGGAAACAAAATTCCCTCATTCACTCCACTCATCTCTTTGGCCTTTGCCCTACTTATTTATTTATACCAAGAAAATGCCTTTCTCCTTCTAAAAAAGAGAAAGAGAAAGAAATAAAGAAAAAATTTATATTTGGATCCGGCTGACAGTTTAAAGTGCAAGTAAAAGACAAAGTATCCCCCCCCCCCTTGAAAAAGTCTAAAAGAGAAAAGTATTGTGCGTGTGTGTGTATGTCAACGGTGTGTATTGATGTACAGCTTACATTCTACAAGAGACAGAGAGCAACACGAAGAGAGAGAGAGGAGCACAAGAGGTTGATAAGAACAAGACGTAGAGGGGATATGTGTACGAGTATGTGGTGAGAAGAAAATGTGTGTTTTTCTCATATTACACATGCATACAGAAGAATAGACCCAAGCACTTTGTCTTCGTCTTCACTCCACTTGCCTTGTCGGCTTCACGTTCTCAGTTCCGGACTGGAAGTGAAAGTGAATAGAGAGAGAGAGAGAGAGCGTGGAAAGGGTTCAAAGTCAAGGCCTCTCTTTCTGTCTGCTTTCTCTCTCTCTCTCTCATTCAAGAGAATGCATCAAGATTCTATTTGCAAGTCTCAAAGTATTCTTGCATTTTTTTTATTTTCTAACCCCCTCGACCAATTCTGTGTCTCTGTCTTTTGTGTCTGTGGGTGCGTATCATTACATGCATATTCTATTTTCATCCACAACTCCCTATCCCATTTCCAAGGCCCATGCTGCATCCCCCCAAACGTAATTCCTGTCTTGAAATTAATCTTCAATTCCCTTCCCTCTTTAAAGGGGTTACGTCCCTTTTTTCTTGAAATTTTAGAGAGGGATTTTTTTTTCATGACAATTCTTTTTTCCCGCTTGTAATTATTATGCGGCTCTTATTTGTACGTACGTAACATACATATTAGTAGTATTTGTAATAATAGAAAGTTTTTTTGTGGAAAACTATTACTGTTACAGTCGTCAACAGAGTCATAAAATGTGTTTTCAATTGAGAGGAGTTTATATACTTTGGCTTAATTTATTTTAGTCTAAAAATTCACCCTCTACGCATAATATAGAGATGCGTGCGTGCATGTAGAGTATCTGTATGTCTCCATTGAAAAAAGAGGAGGAGAAAAAGAGAGAGAGAGAGAATAAATTGAGAAATGAGATGTAGGTAGTTTAGTGCATAAATTGGAGGCCCTCGTTAGAATGTGCAAAGTCATCTGTGGTGGGGATTCCTTCGAGAGTCGTTTTGTGACGTACTAATTAAATGGTTGAGATTTGAGAAGATGGGAACTTCCCCAAACAGAGAGAGAAAGAGAGAGAGAGAGAGACGGAAAATGTGCGAGTAGTTTTTTCTCTTTTCTCTCCGACTCGAGAATTTTTTTTCTTGAGTGGTTGGGAGGACGTGAAGGAGGAGGTGTGGTGGGCCCTTCCTCGTTGAAATTTATTGGATGCAGAGTGAGACTCACTATAAATTTCGATTGAAAACTAGCAAGTAGAAGAAGAAGAGAAGAAAAAAAAGAATGGAAAAGAATTTGAAATGAATAATCGATTTTATTCATTTCCTCTATCCCTTTTCTTCCTGTTCTCTCTCTCTCATTGTGTGGAGTACCATAAGATTCATGTAGGAAGCAAATACTGCATCTTCTGACACTAACATTGCATTGGCGTGAACTTGGTCTCCCTCGTCTTTTTTTGTGGGAACTTGTAACAAGTATGACAAGGGAGTGAAGGAGGACTATGTTATTTTATATTTTTCTTATATTCCTCAGAAATTGCTTTGGAGGTGAGACACACACACACACAGGGAGAGGATTAGAGAGTCAAACCAAAAAAAGTAGTGGGGGCTCATCTACATGCCTTTTTCTCTCTTTCTCTTTAAAAATGGGGTTTTTTGTATACATTGCCTTGATATGATGATGGTATAAATGTCGGTCTATTCTTTGCCATGTATATGCTTAATCTGAGAATGAAAGTCCACATTCTCCCGTTTTTTTCTGCTGCCTTCTCCGCCTTTTTTCGTCGGCAAATTTAAATTCAACTGGGACCATGTTTTATGATTCGGAGCTGTTAAAGTGCTCGAATTTGCATGGATATGATAGGATAGGAAAAGTAATCTCAACTTTCTCCTTTTCTCCTCACCATTCCCCCCTCTCTCTCTCTCCTTCCGTCTCCCATCTCATCCCATGTATCCTCGTCCTATATCTTTCTTTTTTTTCTGGCTGTCTTATCTATTATATATGGTGCATGTATCTTTGTATATGGCTGGAGCTAAGAGCCATCATCATGAGAAGGGAGTAATGAAGTACGATCCAAAACTCACCCTCCTTCTTTCTTTCATCTCCCTTTCTTTCTCTGCCTTTTTTTGTGGATACTTTTTTTTTGAATACAGTGCAATGTACATAACCTCACCTCACCAATCCACTTAAAGCTCTCTCTTATGGCCTCCACTCACACATGACTTGAGCCATGCAAATTCAACCAGTCACATGTTTGACTTTTTCCTATAATATTATTCCTCCCTTTTTTTGCACTGGGAGAAAGTGAGAATATTACAAAAAGGGAAACCAAATCCATTTCCAAATGTACCTCTTCTTTTTTATAAAGTTTTCTTTTTTCTAACATTAAAATGAATTTTCAGTTGTTGCTTTTCTTTTTCTTCTTCTTCAAATTGAGTATCTCTACCCCTCACCCCATCTTCCTTTTCTTTGGGGATCATGGAGGAGGATGATATGTTTTTTTTGAGAATCAATTGAAACCACCAGTCGCTTCTTTTGAAACAAAAAAAAACTTGGTCTAGTTTTTACACTTGTGACTTTTTTTTAAGATTTGTCTCAATTGCTCATTCCCCATTTTCATCTCATGTGGGGTTTTCCCTATACTTTTTTGGGGAAATAGTTTCAAGGGAGGGAACGTGGTGGGAGAGGGGAATAGATTTTAGTTTGTGTCAAAAGGCGGTAAAAGAAGAGGAGGATATAGCCAACACTAAGGTTATGATTATTGCAACCAACCCATTGTAACATTGCGAGTTTATATAGATCTTGGCCAAGAGCCACATCCCTACATGGAAACATGAGGAGGTGACTCTCTCTCTTTTTGCTATACTCTTAGAAATTTTGGTTAAGGGAAAAGGTATATGGAGGCTTTTGTTATGATACAATGAAACTTCTATATGACAGCTAGTTCACTTCTATCTTCCTCTACAATCTTATCACTTTAAACCACACACGCATCCACTACAACGACATCCCTAGAATTTTCAAAAACTCCATTCTACTACACTAATGTACTGTTACAAACTTTCCCAGCTAAATATATTCTCCAATTTTTTGTTAAAAAATTATACAAGGGAAAGACTGAAATTCTGTTGAAATAATTTGTTGAAAAAATCAATTCTTTTCAAGAGAATTTACTCCAACTATTTTAACAGCTGTTTGGCAAACATTATTAAATATTATTCTATTTTACTATATCCAGGTGTACCTTATGCTCCTCTCCTTTTGTACATTAAATGTATTTAAAGATGAATCGATTCACCTATAGGGATTTTTTTTATTGTAATCATTTTGTCTATTAAATAATATTACAATATCTAATTTTAAATTCTTTAGTTTTAAAATATACAAAAAAATAATAATTTTTTTAAAATTTATTCAATTCTAAATTGAACTGTTAAACTCATTCCTCATTCCTCATTTCAACAGGTACAATACAAAATGGAGTACTTGTAGTCGTTGATAGAATAGAAATGTGGATTAAAATAAAAAGAAAAATTTTCTCAGTAACTTGATTTGAATGTCCTGAGGCAATGAGCATTTCATGAATTGTAAAAAAATTAAAAGGCTCATCTTTTAAGTGTTAGTTAGTGGTCTAGAAGATAAACTGTAAAAATTAGCATTTGTAGGGGAAAAAATGTTTTCTTTTTTGAGTACTTTATGATAGTTTCATATTCTGTATATGGGTAATAAAATTGAAATGTAGAAAATGATGATAATTTTAGTCTCCCTTAACTAGACTCCATCCTGTGTGAATAATTGGTTTGGTTTCAAGTTTAAGGAATTAAAAGAAATGAATTGGACAATGGACATAAAACTGTGGTCATTTCCGACCTACATATGAGACTAAGAGTACATGTATGTTACAAATATTAAGTGGTCAGACGTACTCTAGAGAGAGAGAGAGAAAAGTATTGTCTAAAGTACCATGTTGAGAACTATTTCAATTGAATTTTCATCTTAACTAGAATTACAAATGAGTAGAATTTTTTTTGGGTTGAGCAACACCTGTACTAATGTACACGATCTAAATGCATAGTCCAAAAGGGAGAGGGGGGTCCATCCCGCTGGGTCTTGAAATCGATCTTTCTCTCCCTAATGCCAATGAGTAGTTTTGATGAATAAAACATCATATTATAGTCCTTTCCTTTATTTCCCAACCTCCTTTTTAACTTGGGTGAAGTACATAACCCACCATGTACATTTCTATAGTCTTTAAACATTAAATCCCTTTCACTTTTCTGGGCTCCGGCCAGCAAAAATTCCCATGAAAATTCCTTTACCTTTATCTACAATCCATTTCCATTATTTTTCTTAAGTCTACTCTCTCCCTCTCTCTTTTGTATTATCTTACATTTTTACTGGATAAAATTTACATGTACAATATTTCATCACAGAGAAAAGGTAGAAAGGTAATTAAATACAGATACAATAAAAAAAATTTAATTGTCATTTCAAGGAATTAGTATTTAATTTAGTTTGAATAAGAAAAAAAAAACTTTTCACATTTTCGTCAAATTGATCAGCTCAAGCCTTTGGTTGTGACTGTAAGAGTTTGCCTGTAGAGAAAATGGTGGTGATTGGGGCTCTTGTGTAATTTTGGAGGGGACAATGGAAAGAGGGGGAACAATAGAGAGAGAGGGAATGAGGAGATTAGCCATGTGCTCAAACAATAGACTTGTTAATTAAATCTTTATTATGTCTACATTATCTTTATCTTTATATTAGAGAAGAAATCATATCTACACATTTCATAACTTGTATACTTGTCTATTATGTTGCCTAACTTGTCATGTGAGTGCGTGTCAGAAATATAGAAGCTCAACTTGTTCTCTCTCGCTCTCTGGTCTTTTATTTGATTTGAGCAACCTGTACAAAATATATGGACTCGTCTCTCTCTCCACTCCTTCCACTTTCTTCCATCAATAATTCATGAAAAGCCTTCTAGCTAAGTCGATTTCATTCCATTGTGTGGCATTGCATTGCATAAATTCATAAAAACGCATTGGAACTTGGCGACAGAGCAAATATCTGCTCCTGACAAAAGAACTTCCGACTCCCCCCTCCCCCCATTTCTAACTGTACTGAGGGTAGTAGAAGTATCAAGAAAAATATGTATAATCCAATAATATATATTTTATATGTGTATCTCTACAGAAAAAAACGAGTTTTTTGTCGTCTCAAGGAAGGCACCAAATTCACATTTTGCTTTATTATCATTTCTTGTGTATTATTATCCTCAAGGAGTTGTCTGTGCCAATTCTTCATGTCCCCCCTCTTCTTTTTTTGGGGGGAATATTCTTAAATATTATCGACTCCCAATATAGCCCCTCAATCCAAACGACCAAAAAAAAGAGTGTACAATGAAAAGCCAAATTATTCATGATTCATAAATCATGAACAATTCTCTTTTTAAGGAAAAAACATTATTTTTTTCCCTTTCTATATGTACATATGTAATGTGAAATAAATATAAAAAAATAATATAAATTTACATGAATCGTAATTTAATTTTTTTTTGTATAATTGCAGTCAAATGTCAGGAAGATATTGAAGCAGAACCACCCAAATTTAAGACGAGAGGGTCTACCTATCGAGTCGTCATTGGAGATACTGTTGTTCTACCTTGTCGTGTAGACAATTTAGGTAAATATTTATTTTTATGTGTTTTTTATTTATTGTAATTTTAAATTTAATTGTCATTCAAAATGGAGACTTTTTTTGGTGATTTTTTGATGATGATAAAAAAAAGTTTTCGGAAAAGGAAAAAAAACGGGATAAATATGAAGAGTGTCTTGAGATGTGTATTATTGGTTGTGTGTCTCATAAAAAAAGATGAAAAGTTTTCACTATTTTTCTCTCAATGGTTTAAATTAGCCTTGTGATCTCAAGACTTTCACTTTCTTCGTCTCCTCCTCTACTCCACAATTTTGATAAGGAGTAGAAAAAAAAACTTTTGTCAAATCAAAAAAAAAGAAAGGAGAAAGTTAAAAGAAGGTGGAGACGATGGACCCGTTAGATTGACCTTCACCTTCTAAATTTTCTAGAGATCTAAAAAAAGGCCATAAAGCCATTTAAAAAAAGGACCTCCACACATTCTCTACTTTCCTTCCAGTTCATGAGATGGAGAGACAGAAGAGAGAGCACTTCAATTTTTCATTGGCAAAATACTTGACTCGCCGTCAGATGCATTATCGTGAGAAAACTATCATGATGGTATTTTTTTTTCTTACCTCTTTTTCTATTCCTTTGTGAGAAAGAGGACACATTCAGCTTTGCTGACTTTCTATATAAATTTCTCTCTCTCTCTCGTAATTCTATAAATTCTATTATATAACTTTTTTTTTCACATTATATAAAAAAAGAAGACTTACATTTTTTGTATATAACAATTTCTTAACCTAATCCTATGCAATTCCACGTACATGGACTTTTGGTAGGGAGACGTAGGAAGGAGTATCTGTAGAATTCCTTCAAGAAAATATTTTGAGACGTGCACCGTCCTCACTCGTCTTCTCTAAGAATCTTGAAAACGTTTTTCAAGAAAAAAGAAAAAAAGAGAGAAAGTAGGCAAGTACATTTGATTTGGAAACCCCCTTTGGTTAGATCATAAGAAGGTAAGAAGTGGAAATCGTTGGATGGGTAGACGAGACGAAAAAGGAAGAAAAGAAGAGAAAAAAAAGAGATCAATTCGAATTTCAAGTCCACATGAAAGAGAGAGAGAGAGAATAAACTAGCATTTATATCCAAAAAGTCTTTCTCATAGTACACTCACATCACATAGATTTTTTCTCTCTCTTGCCTCTCCATAGTTATCATTATACAGTTTCTGTTGTAGTCAACCTCTGATATTTTTCCTCTTGGTATGTACGTACCCCCTCTTCTCTTTGGTCTGTGTTGGAGACTTGACGGAGGGAATCCTTATGATGATACTCGTACGTAGTCCCTAGCTTAGAATAGCAAGGTTAGACTATACTAATGGTTTTTCTTCTTCTTCTTTTTCCCTTTAACGCCAACTCCCTTCTACTTGTCCTCTTGAAAGACAGACAAAGAGACAAGTAGGTACACATACATAGTGAATAGTATACAGGGGGAGAGACACATGATGGAGACGAATCCTAGTAAATTTAGGGTAAAACGCCTCCATTCGCATTGTAAGCTCATCGAAGCGTTTCGCAAGTTCAGCGTTATTTGACCAAAGTGACTTTTCTTATTGAAAAAGTCCTCTTCTTTTCTTCTTTCTCAACTCTTCCCTTTCTTTCTCTCTCTCTAACGGTTTTCTGTATACAGTTATATGTATAGAAGAGAACACTTTCACATCTTTCTCTATTATTCTATTTTCTTGTTCTTCTCTCCCTCTCCTTCTCTTCTTGATACGTTCCAAGTATCAAAATCTCGTCTCAATTCCAAACTCACCAAAAGCATCCAATAGAAACTGTCTAGGACTACTCTACTCTATGACTCTCTGTATTTTATATGGTGTACATAGTTTATTACTTGACTTTAATTTTTTCTTTTAGTTTTTTTTTTTGCTTTTAGTATTCATGTCCAAGTTGTCAGCTTTTTTGTCTAATTTAAGAGACAATTATACGCCCCTCACTAAAAAGGACAAACTAAATTTGTCACTGTTTTTATTATGAGACCCATAAAAAAATTGTAACAAAATTATGTGTCATGTAAAGTCAACTTTTTTGGGGGGCTGTAAAAATATGATAATATGTATGAAAATACATTAAGCCACCAACGCTGTTAATGTTAATGATGTTTGGTGTGGAATGAGTGTTTTGAGATTATTTATGTAAAGAATATTTAAAATGAAACTTTTTTTGTTTTTTTCAGGTCCCTACGCTATTCTATGGAAGAGAGGGAATGCTGTGCTGTCAGCTCGTGAAATGAGAATCACATTAGACCCCAGAATTAAACTAGTCGATGGATTTAGCTTGGAGATTAAAAAAGTACGCCCTCAGGATGGTGGGGACTATATTTGTCAGCTGAGTACTTTCACTCCTGAAGAACAAGTTCATACGTTGGAAATTTTGGGTAAGAGAAAAAATGACTATTTTTTTCATTTTATTATGCTAAGAAAATTCTTATATTTTTTGAGTTTTGAGTGTGTGACATTTTTGAAGGAATCTCTCATACTGTGGTTTGGGTTTTTTTGGAGCTTGCATGCTTAGGGAATTTTATATTATTAAACACGTGATCCATACACAAGCCTCAATCTTAGAGAAGAAATGTGTTTTGTAGATCTTGTGAATTTTGAGGGAGGATACCTGTCTAGTCTAGTGACTCTTTTTTGTGTAATGTTTGATAAGCTCATGCAATGCTCAATGTTCATGATGAAGAAACGGGAGATTCCATTTTTCCCTTGACTTTGGCTTTGAGCTGTAATCTTTGAGGTGATGGGAAATGATGAAGAAGACTTTCTTGTTGTTGGCTTTAATCTTATCCTATTGGCTTCCCTTATTACCTGAGAGGGGAAGGTTCTCTTACCTTTCTCAATTCATTACTTGACTCTGTATTATCCCTCTCTTGTATCCTCTTCTAGCTCGATCCATGTCAAGTATAAAAGAAGCTTATGCAGTTCCATTTCCCAATCTTATATTTCTTATAGTGACACTAATACTCGTATCTAGCATCAAACAAAAATTAGTTTTCTTCCAACCAAACCCATCTAACCTATGACCCTTTCTCGCCTTTCTCCATCATTTTTTAGTTTACGTGTAGGTAGGTGGGTAATGACACTTGTTGTTCTTGGACATGATTACCAAATTTTTTTTAACTTGATAGCCACACAAATTTCTACATTTTTTTCATGGGCACATTAAACGTTTTATCTTTTAAGAAATTTCACGAATTTTATGTACATTTTTTATATAGATATTATGTCACATTATTTTCTATGGGTGATCATCATGATAGAGTGTAGAGTGTATAGTACATGTATTTGAGTACACTTTTTGTCACAGAACATGAGAATGATGGGAGAGAGAGGGGGAGGGGAGAAAAATGTGGAGGAAGAGGAAATCACGAATTTAATTTGGGCTCCCTTTTTTTCTGCCTCTTGGATGGGAGACAACATGGAGGATATGAGATTGAATAAGAAAGAACTGACGAGGCAGAATAGGGTCTTAGTTAATACTTATTTTTTGGGAAAACCACCAACCGCTGCCATCATGTCTATACATTTGTCACTTCATTTCTTCTTCCCCCTCTTTCTCTCTCACATCCCTTTACTTTGTGTGTTAAGACTATGATGAAATTGGGATATTTTACTTTTACACATTCCACTCGTTTATCACTTTCTCCTTCTCTCTCTCTCTTGTCTTTTTGGTAGTCAAAGTCGACTTGAATTTATTGCTTTATTTACCACAATTTTAATTTTAATTTTTTTAAAACAAAAATTTCCAAATAAATCGTATCATTTTTTTACTAGTATTTTCTGACTAATACACACTAACCACAAGAAAATAAATTTGTCAACTTTTTTGTATTTTATACCGTAAACTCTCAATTAACCGCCTAGGCGCTTATTTGTCAAATATGGTCGGAGGGTTGACCCTTATTAGAGGTAGGCGGTTATTAGAGCATAGGCGCTTATTTATTGTTTTCACATTTCAAATATTATTTTGATCA